>WBNH01008952.1:73407-106393 GCA_013401255.1 Urocolius indicus | reverse complement strand
TAGGAGGCCTTGGTTGCTGCTTTGAAGAGTGTACAATCTTAATTTAAACTAAAAATACAACTAGCACTATCTATAAAATTGCTGTAATATATTTGGCAGAAAATGAAAACCTCACTGATAGATGAGTGAGGCTCTGCAACCTTCTCCTCTAGAAGTACTGGGCACAAGATAGAGTACTTGTTATTAAAGGACAGTAATAAATGACAAGCTGTGCTTGCTTGCAATCGGTTGGGACTCTAATCAGCAGAACTGTACATTCTTTACAATACAGAGTGCAGTGGGTGAAGGTAACAGAAGGAAAAAAGATGTTTGCCCATGAAAGTTGTGCAGCTATTTCTGTATGCCCTTAACTTGATCTTTGGGAATTGACTGAACATCCTTAAATCAGTTGCACTCATCCCCTATGTGTTATTTTTAAGTGTTTAACCATCTTTCTTGTTTATGTAGCATGTCTGTTATTTATGGAGTATTCTCTGCCTCAAATCTTCTGTCACCCTCAGTGGTGGCAGTAGTAGGACCTCAACTCTCCATGGTTGTCAGTGGTGTATTTTATAGGTAGGTACTAGTTTTGAACTTCTGTCTGCATCCTCTGAAATCTTTCTTTCATTTTCTCACATGTAAGGCAACCAAGCCATGCACAAAATGGTTCTGGTTATGGAAAGCAACTTGCAGAGATACTTGTATCAGTAGAGGTGTCACTGCAGAGTATTTCAGCCTACTGGAAACCATGTATTTTTTTTCCACAGCATTTTCCCTTTGCTGACTGTGGAGTTCAGGTTGTGGCCTCAGATTAACAGCTATATGTCAATAAAATAATTCTACATGCTTAGTGGAGTAAAAAGATGACCTTCTTTCACAGATAATCTAAAACATTTCCCAATGTCACTTAGCTTTTGCTACATCAGCTACTCCCTCCTAAGTGAGATACGTAACTGTTAAAGAGCATTGTCCACTTTAAGTCTGTCTTCAAGAAACTGATCTGTTCTGTTTTAGCCTGTACATTGCAGTTTTTATCCAACCTACTACATGGGCTTTCTACACAGCTTCTGTTTTCATTGGCATTGCAGCTGCTGGTAAGCATTGTTCTTACTCTGCATACTGTTCTTTGTTATATTTCCATGTGCCTCTAAAATATTGTTATTTCCTGAGAAACATGCTGTGTATGTTTCAGTCCTCTGGACAGCACAAGGGAGCTGCTTGACTGTAAATTCTGATGAAAACACCATTGGAAGGAACAGTGGGGTATTTTGGGCACTCTTACAGTCCAGGTAAGCTTTATTTGTTTTGGGGGTTTATTTTTTATTCTGTACAGCTCATATTTTAAAAACATTTTTGGAGACTGGAACAAAATCACTCCACTGGTACCTTGGAGTCAGTGAAGTGGGAGGGGGAGCTGGAAGCAACATTTCTGTTGCTACTGTGCGTTACAGAACAATGAATTAAAGTCACCTGTTGTTGCTCTCCCTGTTTTGTGCAAATGCCTCTTGGGAGAGCAGAATGTAATAATCAAAATGCGTAACCTAGAGCTGTTGACTTGAAGAGTGACTGAAAATACTGGGAGCCTTTCCTCTGTCTTGAGGACAATTGTTCTGATGGGTAATTCTAGCCTATATTCACGCTGAAACATGAAGGCAGCAGATGAGCTGAATGTTGCTCACTGGATGCTGCTGTACTAGCACTTGAGTGGTTTGGTGAATTGAGGAGAGGCTTGGTTTGAAACAGATGAAGTGCTTCTTTATGCAGTGGGTGATTAAACTTCTGGAGGTTGCTGCTGCAGGGAAGTATAGAGCTGGGTGGTGTCAGCAAGATCAAAAAGGGATCAAACAAATTTATTTGCAACAAGCCTACAAATGGCTCCTGAAGAGAGATGCCTTTTACCATCCTAATGTAGTAGTTCTAGATATTGGGAGACAATGAGGAGAATGAATCCCAGAGAGTGCTTAGGCTGGTGAGCTTAAGCTCACTAGATGGCATTGTTGATGCTGTTGTGGGGACAGAAATCTGCATTGGTGGAACATTGGCATACTTCTGGTGTTCCTTACATTGCAGGTTCAGGAATAAACACAGCAGTATGCTATCAGAGTAGCAAATTCCACAAACCCAAGCAGTTTGCATGAAGAGTGACTATAGCCTTTATTGATTTCATGATTGCACAGGTTTCTTTTATTCCATAGACCAGTATTACCATGATGCTACAACCTGACTCTTACCCCAAAAAGTGCTCTTCACCGTTGTGTCTTTTTTTGTTTACAGCTTGTTTTTTGGGAATCTCTACATCTACTTTGCCTGGCAAGGAAAAACTCACATATCAGGTGGGTATTGTTTGTTTATATGGGAAGGCATCCTTTGAAATACAGTAGCACGAATAAACAGATGAAATAACTGGAAAGTGGCAAGAAAATTCTCTGACAGCAGCCAAATTTTCTTCCAATTTATTATTAGAGAGACTTTATTTTTGGAGTATGTTTTTGATTCAGTGTTCCATGGTTCTGACAGCCCATATATATTCCTTGTTGTTTTCCTAGTTTAGAATAAGGTTTTCCACAATAGCTCCTCAGGTTTTCCCTGTGCAGACATGCTTATGCCAAAACACCACATATCTTGGGTGAAGGCTCATCGGGAATGACTGTGTTCTGAAGTTGTTTCCTGGTGTAGCCCATCCTAGATCAATTTCGAGACTGATTAAGCTATGAAATAAAGGAAAAGAAAGGAGAGCCATCCCATTGCACTTCAAGGCTGCACTCATCATTGTGGTGGCACAAAGCAGAGGGTGAGGTGTGCATCTGGACTGAGAGTGGGTGGCTGCAGCTTAAACTGCAGCATTGCTGGAGGAGTGTGTAAAGAACTCAGCCTTCCTTGCTTGGGATGGTTTGTGGATACTGACTTCCTAATGGGATTATAAGTAATGCCATTTTTTGTTTGATGTCATACTAAACTGGTAAAGAGCAAGATAGTGAACAGTAAACTTCATAGGAGTTAGGTAGTGGTTGAGACTCATTAAATTTAAAGCAGAGATTCTTAATTAAGTAAACAAAGCAAAGTGGGGGGATGGCAACTAAGGAAACAGCAATGGTGAAAATAGAGCACAATCTGAGATTTGAGTTATAAAACCCTACTGTGCTGGAAACCCAGCCTTTTGTAAATAAATAGGGGCAATTGTCTGTTCTGCATTAGAGAGTAAAATACCTGCTGGAATCATGAATTCTTTTTAACTTTTAAAAGATTAGGATAGTGCTGCTGTAGTCAATCAGGAAGATGATGCTGGTTTTTAAATGATGCCCTGTTGAGATGAAGAGTATCCTTCATTGTCTCTATCAGATCCATCTCTTCAGGATCCTCACAGATACAGGCTTGGTAGCACGACACAGATTGATTTTTAAAGGTCAGGTCCCACATTTAATCATCTTTGACACAAAGGCTTAAATGTTATTGAAGGCATTGGAGACACTTTGGATCTGGTGGGCCTGAAATTCTGTGCATTCTAAATTTCATTGCTCTTTCTAACCACAGAACAGAACAATTAACTGTGAGGGAATTCTGCTGTTACATTTGCACCTATCTTCAAATGTCTTGAGACTCTATTAAAAAATGTTGGTGTCAGAAGATCTGTCTGTTTAAAATCAATTCCTCCTTCCTTTTCCTACCTGAACGAAAGTTGTACAGGCATTGGAAGGTGAAGCACGTGTTCTCTTTGTGATCTGTAAGCACATACGTTATTTTTAATTGATGCAGGACAAATTATGGGAAATACAAGACACTGTCTTCAGAATTAACAATTCAGTAGCAACTATCAGCTGTTTCTTGGTGCCTTTCTTTCTGCTTAATGTTTGTAAATGGCAATAACTCCTGCATTACAGACTTTGCCATGCCAGACAAGTTTGCTGAGGCAGCAATTACCTTCCTCCAGCTGCACATTGTAGACTGTGTCAGGTTTCAATGGTTTTAAGGCCTCTGTAGTTTACAAGCCTTCCAGTTTATGATGTGACAGTGCTAATACTTCTGATGCTGGTCAAGAGCTTTATTTAGACATTTGGAGGGTGTTGGGGTACTTTGCTATGTCCACTCTGAATTGAAGTCTTGAAAGCTGTATTTTCTTTATTCTGCTAATAATTGATGCACTTCCCTTGTTGCTGGGCTCCTCCTTGCTCACACCTTTGCATGGCAGAAAATGCAAGTGACACTCTTAAATATGCCAATATTTTATTGGCATCATAAAACTGAGACAGCAATTTGCCAGCAGCTGAGTGCCTTTTGCTCCACGTGGAAGGTAAGTTAAAAAAATGAGTGTGAGTTTTAAGGACTGTTGTGTAGTATGTCTGTCATTGGTTCTTTGAAGGCAGTTGAATTGGTCTGAGTTGCTTTTACACATCTAGTTATGATTCTTCTTTGTTTTTCCACAGAGAGCGATCGCAGAACTGTCTTCATTGCTCTGACTGTTATCAGTCTTGTGGGCACAGTTCTGTTCTTTCTGATTAGGAAACAAGAGGACACAAAAGCTCCAGGAGAGGAAGATTCTGCTAATGAAATCCTGGGGGACAGCTCGTAAGTGCTTAGGGCAGTACCACATTGTCACACATTTAGGCTCCTGCTTCTCAGTGGGACATCATGTTCACTTCCCCTCTGAACTGCAAACAGAAATGTTGTGAACAACCTATAGAATTGATAGATTTAATGGAAGAGTGTCTGTACCTTTGCAAGGGAGAATTCATGTTCTTTGTATGACGTGCTCAAGGGTGGAATGCAGTATTGCATGTTAAGCTTGGCCATTAACGATTAAGTGCCTTTGGAAAGACATCATTTACCTCTTTTCTCCAGTGATTATTATTAAACATGCATCTGCCTTTCATAGTCTGGGTTGCATCAGCCCAGTTTAAAGACTGGAAAAAGCTGAAATTGCTATCTTTGTATAGGTTATCTTTTACATATTGAAACACAGTTGTTTCTGTCTTCTCTAAATGTATGCCACTGATCAATACATGAGAAGTGCACAGGTACATAGGTAGATTCAGTACAGTTTTACCTGAGGCATCAGTTCAAATATTTAAAGAACAGGGAAAAACATAAGTGTGCCAGTAAAAAAAAAATATTCAAAGCTAAAAATGTTCAGAAGAAAGTTTCTGTTAAGCAAGATAATTTTTGAACAGCATTCACTAGCCCAGAAAGCAATTTTGTAGTTAGTAGTTTGGGTTCTCAGAAACTTGTAATATGTGAGTGTATTCCAGTATATAACCTTGTGTTAGGAAATGTACAGAAGAAGTGAAAACTAAAGCTGCCTTCCAGTATAGTGATACAGGATGGTTATTTGACTAAGTCATTTGTTCACCCAGGTCTGCACGAAACAAACTGATGAGAGCAGTGACTGCCTTCAGTAAGTAACATAACAAAAATACTGACATATCCTTTCCAGCTCTCTGTGATTCTGCTGATAATGTGCAAATCACTTGGAACAAAAGGTTGTGAACAAACAAGGCTTTAAGAATGTTTCAATTATTCTTTGAATGTAGACCTTCAGGATGACCTCTTTGGAAAAACGACTGTCTGATGGCAATGGTTTTCAGACCAGAGATGACAGTTCATGCAGGGATACAGGAATGAGTTCTGAGCTTGATAGAAATTCAGTTGTCTGTGTAAGCATTTCTTATTTTGAGCCTAGCCAAAATCGGACTTGCAACTGGAAAAGCTTGGGAACCACTGAACTAACACGTGGGTTAATTAATTAGTGCTGAGGTGGGATTAGTGTGAGCTGACTACATTTCCCAAGTGCTCTGTTCAGGTGATGATATTGTGCAAAGCCTGACTGCAAGCAAGGAAAGTGAAGTAGGCTTCACTTACATACTGGTAGAGTGGATGAGAAATTTGGAGCAATATTTCAGTTTCAGTTCCAAGCTGCTTTACAGCTTCTTTATACAGATGAGCTGAGGAAGAACAGGTCACCACTTGGGGAAGCTAGTGCATGAAAGTTGGTTTGGTTTTAATTTTTAAATCAAAAGTTCACTAACATAAGATCAAAGAAGACACACGTGGTTTTATTTTGTCACCAAATGATCCAGTTAAAACCAACAATTTTGAGCAGGAGTATCTGCAGTTTCCATCTGTAGTTTGGTGTGGTTTACATGTGGCTGTGAAGTTTGCTTTGAGAACATGAGGCTCTTCACTGATAATTTATTTGTCTTTTTAGGAGACAATTGCCATGAACTGAGAGAGAGCACAACAATGCCATGAGCAGAAAATTGGCTCCTAATTGAAAACTGTGTCCCCGTTTCTCTTTAATATTTCTCCTCTTGCCTTTTTTGCAAACAAAGGATATCAGATAACAGCCTTTCTTACAAAGGACAAGTCAGAGCTGGCTTGTTTAGCACTCTGTTTACTGTAATAAAGTCCTAGTTTGCATAATTTGATCAGATTTTTGCAAAGAGCAAAAGAAGGTGTAGATTGTCTTAATAGTGGTACCAGTTATATTAACTTCTATTATTGTGTCTTTACAGAGAAATCCGTAAAGCTCAGCTTCACCAAAGAGATTCTGCTTCTCAGTGTCACAACAGCCTACACAGGTATGAAACAAGAGTGTGTGTAACCATGCAGCAGTGACAGGACATTGGCTGGAATTTTAACTAGGGGAGGAGGGGTGCACCTAAATGCAAATACTAGCAGATGTCATAATGCTTGGTTCTGTACAGTTCTGCCTCACTCAAACTGAGGAATAGGCAAAACTTCCCAAGCTGTTTTTTATGTGTTTTGACATTAAACTATCAATAGATTGTAGATTGTTTCATGCAATTGCATTTGAGTTAAAATCATTTTTGTAGAATACACTTTCTGTGTCCCCTCCATTAAGGTGTGGGAGATCACTGGGAGTCTTCATTCTTCTCTTGGTTCTACTGGGACAATATTTAGCTGTTTTCAACTACTTTTGTCACTAGTATTTGCTATGGCAAGAGCTCTTTCTTTTTAGCAACTGCAGTTAAACCTGGCCTGATATTGTTACAACAGTAGTTTTAAAATAAGCATATTTATTTTTGCCATAAACTACTGTGATCCTGCCACAAAAATACTACAAAGTGTTTAAAACATTACTGGCATCCTTCAATGGATTTGAGAGGGGGGTTGTTGCTCCTCATTTGGCTTCAGATGTGGCTCTGTTCATGATCAAATTAAGTTTTAGAAAGAACAGATGCATTTTCAGAACCTCAGCTCAGAGTCACTGTTATGGAAAGAATGTTATTAGCTCCTGTAAGTGAAGAGAAAGAATTAGATGCAAACAAACAAACTATAAACAGTGCCATAAGATCTGCTGAAGTTCACAGTCAGCGTCTGGTAGAGAAATAGCAACAGTAGCTATGAAGTCAGCTTGCACCGGCTCCTGTTCATGAGTTCCAACTTAATTCACAACATCTCCAGTGTTGTGTTAACCCAAGTTAACAAACTTGAGTTGCTCTTAGATATGAAGCAAAGTAATAAAAGGGAGTCAGCCAGGTTTGGCCTGAGTGATGTGAAATTTGGTTTTTACAGGGAGTAGAAAAGAAAGCATCAGTCTGGCTTGGCAAAAAAGTAACTGCTGCCACCTGCTGGCACTGGGACATTATTGCTGCTTTGTGTAGGAAAATGCAAAATAAGCTTTACTTTCCAAAATCGATGGTCAGATTATGAAGAGTGCTGGAAGTTCACCCAGTTTTGCAGCTGTGCCATTCACATACCGTGTTAGGTAGCTGCCACATGTAGACCAACAGCAAAAGATGAAGGAGGTAAATCAGAGCCAGTTCCATTTTTGAGCACCTTTTCTTTGTTTAGGTCTAGAACTTTGCATTGTTTTAAAGACACTCTCTACTAAAGAACTTGTATTTTCACACAAGTGGTTGCTTATAGCCATGCTAGATGGAATCATAGAATCATAGAGTGGGGTTGGAAGGGACCCTTAGAGATCATCCAGTCCAACCCCTCTGCCAAAGCAGCTCTACCTAGATCAAGTCACACAGGAACGTGTCCAGGTGGGTTTGGAAACCTCCTGAGAAGGAGCCTCCACACCCTCCCTGGGCAGCCTGGGCCAGGGCTCCCTCACCTCAACAGTCAAATAGTTCTTCCTTATGTTTAAATGGAACTTTTTCTGTTCGAGCTTCTTTCCATCACTCCTTGTCCTGTCACTAGATACAACAGAAAAAAAAGTGCTGCCCCAACCTCCTGACACCCACCCTTTAGGTACTTAAAAGTGTTGATGAGATCACCCCCCTCAGCCTTCTCCAGGCTGAACAGCCTTTCCTCATAAGGAAGATCCTCCATTCCCTGATCATCTTGGTGTCCCTGCACTGGCCTCTCTCCAGCAGTTCCCTGTCCCTCTTTAGCTGTGGAGCCCAGAACTGGACACAGGTCTCCAGATGAGGCCTCCCCTGGGCAGAATGCCCAGCTATATCACCTTTCCTCACAGAAATGACGATAGAAATTGTGCTTTACTTTTCCAATTACTTGAAGTATTGTTTCACATGGCACTTTTCAATTGGATGATGTCCCAAAGTTCTTGAAAAGTTGAAATATAAAATATGTCTATAATAGGGACTATGTCAACAGAATCAGAATGAACTTGATTGCATGAGACACTAATTTGTGACACTGATTCTTTTCCTAACACAGTTTTCACAAAGCAGCTCAGGGCAATATTGAAACTGCATCATTTGAATTTCCCTGTTGGCTTTTATTCCTCATTTAAATATATGTATTTGGAAGATGCCTTAGTGGAAAACAGCCTTTAGACATAATAGTTTATCTCTCAGTTTTGTTTGCTTTCCTTCAAAGGTTTGGAGTTGACATTCTTTTCTGGAGTGTATGGGACGTGCATTGGTGCTGTGAATCGGTTTGGCAGCGATGAGAAAAGCCTTATTGGCCTCTCTGGTATTTTTATTGGTGTTGGAGAAATTTTGGGTGAGTCTAAATTTACTACCTTTTCAACAAAAAGTGATTAACATGATGTAGCTATTCCAAATCTATTTTTTTTTTTTGTATTTAACTGAATAGTGGCTTTTAAGCTTCCAGCAATGCTCATGTAAACAAAAGAAATGCTAGAAAGAACATTGGCAATGTGGTTCCTTCTTGTTCTCTGAACTGTGCATTACCCTGTGCAGAGTGGCTGTGGACTAGGATGGGAAATGCTGATGACTGGGAGTCCTAAGATTTTGCATTCTTCTTGGATTAGTGCAAAGAAATATGTGAGACCTGGAATGGGATAAACAGTAGGGTGCAGTGTTAAAAGGGAACTTGCAGCATTTCCATATTCTTTTCAAATAGTTCTGTATTTCTGTTTTCATTGTTTCCTAAGTGATGATTAATTGTTACACTAACGATTTCTTTCTTTACAACAGAGGTTGTGTTAAGTAATATTTGAATAAAGATGAATGCAGGTAATGTTCATTAAGTAAATATCCATTATCTTAAACTCAAGTACTACAGTGGTTACACAAACTCCTCTGTCTTTGTTGACCAGCAGCTTGGATCTGTAGAGAGATTCATGCTTTTGCAATTGAGAGCTAAGCACAAGGCCACACTTTTTCACTTAGTACAGTTGCAATAATGGAAGAAGCAGTGGGTACTGGAAAAAGAATTGTGTCTTCATCAGGAATCACCTGATAAGTCTCCTGCCCATGTTTGGCAGACATATCTACCAACCCAGAGGTTGTGTCTTCTGTTCAATGGGACTGGCAGCTCTGGTAAAGTCCTTGGGGCTGGTGTCATGTCTGTTGATCTTGCAGTTATCCTATGTGGGGAAGTTTATCACAGTATCTTAAGGGTTGGAAGNTCTCATGTTCCAGTTTATACCAATTGCCTGCTTGTCCAACTAAGTTGTTGGCTTATTTTTCTTTGGTATTTTAAATTTGGTTCTGTTCTTTACATCTCCAGTTCTGCTTTAATTATCTGGAAAATCTTTTCCCATTGTACAGGTGGAGGCATTTTTGGTTTGCTGAGCAAGAGCAGTCGCTTTGGCAGGAACCCTGTTGTGATGTTGGGCATCATTGTCCATTTCATAGCTTTTTATTTAATTTTTTTCAACATGCCAAATGATGCCCCAATTGCTCCTATGGAAGGAACAGATGATGTTGCTTATATGATTCCAAGGTATGTGAACTTTTCCTTTGGCTGGTATAAATCAAGATGTATGTAAACACCTTATTCCTCTAATAGGAAATTCTTTGAAGCTGCCTTTCTGAGGGGGTAACTTGTTAGAAACAGCTTTTCTGGAATTGTGGTTTGATGAAAGGTGGATATTCTACCTATGTGTGCCCCATTTAGGAACTTAAATGGCAAAAGAATAAAAAGCATAAACAATTCTGTCACTTAAGAACCAGCATTCCTGATATTTAGTACAATAACGAGACCAGCAACTCTTGTATTAAGCACTAGGAACTCAGTTTATATTAAACCAGTGTTGGGCTCAGTTTTAGCACAGCATGGAGCAGCACCACCAGCCTTGTGCTGTTGCACTGTTTTCCAGAGGCTTTGGGTGTTCATCACCCAAGTCTACTTGGTGTAGCTGGAGCCATGCCATGCCTGGCTCGGTGTTAGGGGAAGACTATAGGGAGCTTTCTTATCTCATCATTGCAACTTTCTTTTGGGGTGTATTTTTGCCAATCTGTGTGAAAATAATGTTGTCAGTTTGAGCAGACACAGCTGCAGACTTGCAGTTCTAAGCATTAGTGCCTGTGCAGGTGCCTGTTCTTTATTGATTGTTCCTTATTTAACTGGACTATTTT
The DNA here is from genome assembly GCA_013401255.1 of Urocolius indicus. NCBI lineage: Eukaryota > Metazoa > Chordata > Aves > Coliiformes > Coliidae > Urocolius > Urocolius indicus. The sequence continues at coordinate 95,660 of WBNH01008952.1, read as the reverse complement.
TCTGCAGAATGAACTGCTATTTCTCCAATATTCCTGTAGTTTTAATGAACTTACCATGTGTGTCTCAGCTTTTCATCACTGCCTTGTGGCTTCTGTGGCTTCAGGCAGCAAAATGTTGTTTTCTAGCAGTTTTCATTCAGTGTGGAATTGACTGCAGGTAGCAGTGACAGAAGTCTTAGCATTCAAGAAATTAAAATCTGATTAATCTGTTCTTGGTTTTTGACAAGCCAGAAGTTTCCAGTTCTTTTCCAGTGACATTTAAAGTTTGAGAACTTTCTTCCATTCTCATTTTCCAAATAAGTCTGCCAAAAATAGTTTATGGATATGTAAGCTGTTTGAGTGAATAACTGCTAAATATGATTCCCTTTTCTCCTTCAGCAAAGAGGTGGCCATATTCTGCAGCTTCCTGTTGGGCCTGGGGGACAGCTGCTTTAACACCCAGCTCCTCAGTATTTTAGGATTTCTCTATTCAGAAGATAGTGCTCCTGCCTTTGCCATCTTTAAGTTTGTTCAGGTATTGCATGACACTTCTGAAAGTATGACTTGTTGGAATGTTATTGAAATAGGAGGCTGGGTTTTGTAGTGAGCTGAGAAAAAGAATGTTGTATCTGTAAAGGATTTCATCTTTCACAGGAGGGAGAAAAGTTTTTTGGGTAGGAGTAGCTGAATTGTATAGCTTGGTGTGATGCTATAATCAAACTGTTATTGCTTACAAGTTTTGAGGGGAGTTGGAAGTGTTGGGAATTGGAGTTTAGAGTCAGAAGGCTAATGCAGTTAACCAGATTTGGATTGCAGTGACATAATCATTTACTGAATGGATATACTCAGATCTTTGTGAGCTAAAAGGAAACAAATTGTGTAAAGAATAGCTGAGGAGTTTGTGGATGCTGTTACCATATCACTGGGAGTTACCAACTGGATATCCAGACAAAAGAAGAGTGAAGTCATGTTTACATGTCCTTAAGTTGTCAGAATGCCAAAGTGAATGTGTTTTTACTATTTGGAGACTTGGTCAAAAGTTCTTCATACAGTATAAACACAACTGCTGCATCTTATCAAAAGGCTAGATTGCAAGTAAGCAGTGCTGCTTGTCAAATCCTTGAGCTGTTTTGATACAGAATAGTTTGTGAAGCTGTAAAACTGGAAATAGTTCTGTGAGTTTTGCCTCAAAGCCTGACAGTGTTGTTTTTAGACAGACTGTTTTCAAATACCAGAGAGCTGCACTTCCAATGCTGCAAACCCTTGAGTTTTGTGTTCACTTTCTGCAGTCAACACTAGTTAAATAACAAGTGAAAACTACATCTGTTGTGTATCAAAGACATATGTTGAGATATAATGAAGTTTTTAAGATGATATGTCTTTGCAGCAGCACACTGCTGAGCGTTGCACGTTCTGCTGTGTGTACATCAGTTTGATAATCCTCTGTCTCCACTGATAATCCTTTTGCATTGTGTTTTTTCTCTTCAGTCCATCTGTGCTGCAGTTGCATATTTCTACAGCAACTATTTCCTTCTGCAATGGCAACTCCTGATCATGGTGGTTGTGGGCTTCTTTGGAACAATTACCTTCTTTACAGTGGAGTGGGAAGCAGCAGCAGCTCTTGCTGCCCGTGGCTCGGACTACAGCAGCATTTGATCTGGATACCATACCTCATCCAGTGTAAGGGAAAACACAGACACACTTACTGCCCAGTGAGGCAAGAGAACTGATTCTGCAGAGTTATCTCTGCAATTTGCTGCAGAGATAAAGATGGTGGAGGCTGCTACTAAATCACCATCAGTCTAACTGAATGTGAAAGATGAGCGAAAGAAAATGCCAAATTTGAAAGGCTTTTTTCTTGCTTTAATCAAATGGGCATGGTATGAATGTTCTTCAAAACCCAGTAACAGAGATGGAAGGAAACGTAGAGATCTCTGTATTGAACAGTTCTGTCCTGAGACCTTTCAGAATGTCATTGCCTCATTTCACTCTGCCATGCACTCCAGAATTAAGGTTTTTCCCCTTAAATTCTTTTTTCCTATAGTCTAAATCTGCAGACACTTGAGTTCTTGCATTGCACAAGTGATATTTTTGTAAGTTACATTACATTGCAGCGTGTGGCTGCACAACTGGGAAACTGATTGATGCCATTGTCTTTTTTTCAGCAATTAGATATGTAGAAGGATTCCTGTGGGAAATGGTGCTGCCTTATTCAGTAAGTTCCTCGTTTCCTCTGCTGAAATGTGATCAGATGCACGGGTTTTACTGAAGAGAATGAAATCAGGTTGCAGTGTGACATGAAAAATTTGACAAGAATTTGAACAAGTTGCCCATAGCCATCTTAAGGATGTGATCCTGAGAGCTGAGAAGTGTTGCTAGTTGAAAACAAGCTCTTAGTTCAGCATCAGAACTGAGCTGTGTTGGGTTGGCTGCTGGAACTTTCTCAGGGTAATGCTATATGAAGGACCATAAGGCATAGCTTCCCTCACAGACTCCCGGATGATTCTTTTGAGGTCAATGAAATTTGCATTGTATTCTGTGAAGGGAACATTGTCGAAGATCACCTCTTAAAAGTACAGACTCAGAATGTGAACTGGGACAGTAGTTTTGCAGTGTTTATTCTACTGCATAGTCTCAAATTACCTGAAGTACCTGATGTAAGTTGTTTCATTCAGTAGTTTTGGGGAAGTCTGTGCTGTAATCTTACTCTGCCAAATGTGAAAACAAGAATACTTGCATAGGAACTAAATTTTAATCCAAAACTATGAAGAGATGATATAATCCAGGCAGTGAGTGCAACTCAGTTTTATCTGTCTCCATGACTCTGTAGTACTTGCAGTTATGTTTCTGTCCAGCAGGCAAACAAGATGCAGCTGAGAGCAGGGATGGAACACTGAGAGGGTGGGTTTAGGCACTCCATGTGGCTGTTTTTAGAGAAGTACCATTTGCTAACTGTTTTGTTTAACCACAGGCTGAATGTAAATGTCTTATCTTTAAAGACAAGCAGTCAGTGTGTGTCACTCCCTCTGCCTGTCCCCATGGTTAAGCTTGGTGAGGGGAGTGCAGTGTCTCCTGTGACATTTGCTGTCACTTGTGCTCTTGCAGGGCAGGTAGCACACAGCTCCCATGAAGCATAGCCCTCTTCACTCGGTGAAGCAGCAGAGGGGGATCTCTTACAGGCATGCCAAGAGGGATTTGGAAATGCAGGTTTTTGCTGTGAGGATCTGTAAGGTGTTAATGGGAGAATGAGAGGGCAGCTGCACGTTTGGCATGCAAAGAAATCCGTGAGGACAAGCAGGAGAGAAAGCCTTTGTGTATTCCCAGGAGATTTCATGAATGATGTAAAAGAGAATGAGACAGAACACACATTTGAGCAAGGGCTTACTGAAGCCATTCCATTTTGTCGGACAAACTGGAAAAGCCTTCAGTATTCAATCAATATACACCATTACAGTGACTAGCAGCACTCTAATGCTTCTCTTATCCACTCCTCTTATCCTGTGATTGGAAGCATATTGTTTTTATACACTGAGCACTGTAAAAGGTAGAGGCAATAGGATGCTGCCAGTGATTAGCATTCTCTTGTTGGTACACATTTGTATTTTCTCACAAGTACCAAAAAGAGATGAAGAGCTTTTTTAAGATAGTGACTGACTTTTATCTCCCAACTCTTCCTGGGACCAGTTTTCCCCTGTATACCAATGAGAGAAGAAAGGCTTGAAAGTTAACAAGGAACAATTTTTGTCTTGCCATACATGGAGCGGGGGAAAATGATTCTTTGGTGTTGTGGTGATGAGTAAATGCTTTTAAAGCAATGCTGTTTAATTGTAGCTTGGTTACACCTCTTGTGAGGTTGCTTTTGAAATTGATCCCTTTTACTGATGAATGTGTGTTGTACATCTGCCAGATAAGAATGATATCAAATATTTGACTAGAAATTGAAGTGCTGAGTCTATGTAATTTCAAAAAGCATTTTGAGACTGACTTTCAGGGATACTAGCAAATTAGAACCTGGGGATTTTCAGCACTTCTGGAAAGCTGATGCTTTACTGTTTTTTATCTTTATTGTTCTGTTTGGGCTGACTCAATATCAGACAACCTTAGAAGGCTGTTGAGAACTATTTACTGCATCATGGGAGTTGAACTAGAACTGCTCTGTGACAATGTTTACAAGAACTCATGAAATTCTCAGAACTGCATCATGGGTAGCAAATGGATTGTTTACTATTGGCTATAGAAACATCACTTTTGACATTTGCTCTTGAGACAGTGCTCAGTTACTCCAGCTGAGGATGACTCACAGTTGCTTTTTCAGTTATTCATATTTCTTTGTCAGGAGGTGAAAAATCCACTTAGCTGTACATAACTGTTAGTTTAGTCAAAATTTTAAAGGACAGCAATGCTGCCATCCATTTCTGATTCCATCCCTTAATTTTCTCATCAGCATTTAGCAGCCTTGACACTGCACCCCATTCATCAACCATGGCATGTTCATCTCAGTGGGGAGCTTACTGGTAAATTAAGTGGGATTTCAACAAAATGGCTTTTGCTCTATTGTGGGTTTGTTTTATATTAGAGATTTTATCCTTATAAGCAAAATTACACCTTAGGTTTATTGAAAAGTCTTTCCTTCATTTCTTTTTTTTTCTCTCACCTTTTGAGGTTGTTACTGAGGTTTAATATCTTGACTTGTCACATCCCCAAATGCTCAAGAGGCAATGAAAACTGATATTCTTGACATCTGAGTGCCAAAGAAGCTGTTACCAATTATTCTTTAATGCATACCATGAAGAATACCCATATTTTTTTGTCTTGCCAATTAATTTTCATTTTGAAATGTGAGTGTATGGAAAAGGAAGCATCTGCCACTGCAGAGCTTGTTGCTAATGATGTGTGTTTCCTTCTGTTATGTTAATTTCATAAGGTACAATCTATATTAGCAAGTTGAAACAAGGAAGAGAACCGTTTATAAAATGTTCTTTCTGAATAATTCTCATCTCTACAACTAAACTCCTAAGGAATAGATGAGAAAAAAATAAACCAACACACCAACATCTCCCTCGTGTATGAAGAGAACCTCAAAGATTGTTTTCTAGGGCAATGATTAGTTGTTTGCTCTCACTATAAATAGGAACTTCTGTGTTCAGTGTGATGCCAGGAGACACAACACTCAACCTTGGCTGGAATTGCCTAAGTATTAAGAGAAGATCTTACAATCCTGATCATTCAATTCTCTAGCACAATGAGTTTTCAAAGCCTTCATCCACCACTGTCGTCCTTGGAACTCTTGTAGCCCAATTCTGCTAATTGAGTGGCAGCAGCAGTTAATCCTGTGTTCCCCTGGTACATGTTCTAACGTGCTGTCAGAAGTTGTACAAACTGGGAGAAATCCAAGCTGAAGTTGAGCAGCTGCTTAACAACACATTTGCCACCCTGATCTGACCACACTGGCTCAGAAGCAAGGCTGAGACTTCTGTAAATTCAGAATGATGCTTTGAGTTCACAGCTTGTGTTAGTACCACAGAGAAGCACTAATCAGACAGTGGGGGGAAAATATCCTTGAAGTGATTTAGAGCAACTCTGGAACTGAGAATTCCAGACACAAGCACATGAGGAGGGTGCTTTGTTCCGTTGGATTTGACCAGTTACCTGCTGTTGGCATCAACTCACTTAGTTTCATTTCACTCTTTCTTTGCTCTCTTGGTTATTTCAGTTGCTGCCATCTCCTCCTCCAAGCTGTGCTTTCTCTTTTGTTTACATTTCAGTACTGTGCAGAAGTCAAATTGAAATGATTGAAAGGGTTTATTTTTACTTTAATAAAAGGTGTCTTTGGGTTAGAATTGGTGATAATTAAGAACAGGCTTACACAATGATGAGAGTCCTGATGAGAATGCTGATTTCAGGTGAGTGCACCTGACTTTCTTCATGGTCACAGCCATGCAAATAAAAGTGACTCACAGACTGGGTTTGTTAATGTGCTCCTTCAGTTGTCAGAATGGCTCTTGTCACTCTTTTAAGGGGCTTTGGGAAAGGGAGATGCAGTCTTGGCTGATGGAGCTCAGAAGTACTTTGTGGCATCTGTAAGGCCCTGATCAGGGAAATGACAAGGTTGTGTTTAGTGCTGAGCAGCCCCTTTGAACCATTGAATATGTGGTGGTGGTGGTGGCCCAGTGAAAGGTCCTGGCCCTGCTGTGTCTGAGAGCCCATCCTCAGAAAACTAATGCTCATGTTGAGAGGAGATTGCCTCAGTGTGACTTTTTTTGTTGTTGTGGGTTCCTCTTCCAGTATCTTTTCCCATGACATTAGACATTTTTCTCCTGACTCGTGTGTCTGAAATACTCCACGAAGTTCATCAGAACTGTGTTGGGTTGTGTTATCTAAATTAGATGCAGACGGGGAGTGTGCTTGTCCAGTTGAAGCTACATGGCTGGGAGGCCCAACTGCATGGAATCCCAGAGTGGTGGGGGCTGGANGTTGTGTTCCAGCTCATGTCCATCACCCCTTGTCCTGTCACTGGACACTACAGACAAAAGTGTCACCTCATCCTCCTGACACCCACCCTTCAGGTACTTTTAAGTGTTGATGAGATCCCCCCCTCAGTCTGCGAGTTCCAGGTCTCGCAGCTTTTCCTCATAAGAAAGATGTTCCAGTCCCCCCAGCATCTTGAACTCTACTCTGGCTTAACCCTGTGCCTGAAGGGATCTGCTTCCCTGGCTGTCCACTGGCATTGCAGTTGGGTTGGATGGGAGAGAGCGTGGTTGCAGAGGTGCAGATGCAAATGTTGCAGGTAAATGGTACCTGCTGCCTTTTCCTCTTGAGATTCAGTAGTTTGGAGATTCATCAAACTCCATTGTGGTTCCACTAGTGTGAGCTTTGGATGGCCTTGGTGTTCTCATTCCTGAGAGGAGGAATCTCTATTCTACAGCTGCCTGTAAAATCCTTTAGGTGAACAAATAGACAAGAACCTTGCAGGTCAGCTTGTGCTGCACACAGCCCTTGGAATCTTTGGATCAAGGGACATTTAGGAGTTTGCACTTCATGAAGGGGGAGGGAAAAATAGAAGGTTTGTTCCTTAAAGGGAAAAAAAAAATAGTCATTGAGTCATCTTAAAGGGAAATTGCTGTTTGTTAAGGGCACGTAGTGAAATTAACTCCAATTAAACATCCTGGCTGAATGCAGTGGGGACTGCTTCTTGTCAGAGCCACTCATGGGATCATGCCTGACCTGTGGAGGCTGTGAGTGTTAATCTTTGTAAAAAACCAATTACACAGCTAATATCCTGTTATTAATAACCACCCTACCTCAGGATTTGCTTTGTGTAACTGGGGTACAGAGCATTTGTTTAGCAGTTCTAGTGCTGAATGATTGTGCTGGGGAAGTCAAGTGTTTCCTCTCTCAGTCACCCAGGAGAGGGTGCCCAGGGCTGTCTGCCTGCTTCTGGCCCTGAGTGTGTGCTCACCTGCTGCCAGCCTGCCTCTGCTGGAGGCCTGATGGAGCAAAACACAGCTGGAGGATAGCTGCAGGTGCTCAGCCTCTTCCCTTGCTGAAAGGTCTCCAAATGCTCATCTAAAATGTATAGACTCCATTGCTAAACTACCTAACTGCCCATCTTACATGTTCCTAGAAAATACCTCTTGGATATTCCAGAGGAAAAGCTGTGGGACCTGAGGCTGTTCAGCCTGGAGAAGAGAAGGCTGAGGGGGAAACCTCATCAGCACTCCTAAGTCCCTAAAGGGTGGGTGTCAGGAGGATGGGGGGACACTTTTGTCTGCAGTGTCCTGTGAGCAGGTGCACGTGGCTGTTTCCACAGCCTGCCTGGCCACTTTGCTTCATTCCCCCTCTCCCATCTGGAGCCCTGTTTGAGCTCAGTTCCTTGCTGTTGGTCCATGTTTAAGCTCCACAGTAGGGGTTGGTCCTGAGCAGGCCCCACTGACTGCACTTACTCAGCCTTGGCCCTGCCTTGTCTGGCAATCCCTGGTGGTGGCTTGCCCTGGCTGCTGTTGCTGGCCCTGGTCTGGGGGCTGTGGGCCTGTGCCCTTGCTGGTGATGGCACTTGGTTTATCTTGCAGAGCTGCTGCTGCTCCTGGGTGTTGAGCAGCAAAAGTGCCTGATAACCCCCAGTGTGTGCTTGGGCTGGGCTGGAGGTCTGCCCTGGAGGGAGCTCGGGGCTGAGGGCTACTTTCCTGGGACTGTTACAAGGACACAGACAAACAAACCTTGATTTTTTTTTTTTTACCCACCATGGGCTTTTTTTTTGCACCAGGCAAGTGAAGTATTGCTTGGCATTCATGACTGGACTGGGGAAGGGGGTCCCAGGGCATAAGCTTGTTCTGCTTGGGCAGTTTCACACACCCCAGTCCAAACTCTGGGGAGAAAAAGAAGTACATTAATGAGTTTCATTCTGCTTTCCAACACCAGCTCCCCCCTACTGGGCTCACTGCAGGATCAAGGCAAAAGATTCCAGGTTGTGAGAAACCCAGAAGCCAGGTGAGGCTGATAACAAGGCAGGTAAGAACCTGAGACCAGTGCTTAAATATATAGAAGGAAAGCAAAGGGATTCTCTTTCACGTTTAGGCAGCTGGGAGTTATAAAATGATGTTGTGTTGCTAAGGAGTGATAATGAGGGATCAGCACAGCTCAGGTTCTGCTGCTCCAGGAGGATGAACCTGTGAGCACAGGAGGAGCTGAGGCTGCCTGCATTGGCTTTGCAACTCACAGCATCCTGTGGTGTGGTTGGGTCTTACTCTGTGTGTGTGGGCCTGTGGCACTTTGTTTTCAGAGGAACAAAAGGTCATGTTGCACCATTAAAAATGCAGCTGCTTTCAGATGGTGCAGGAGGCTTCAGGTGGCAGAAGCTTCAGCTGCAGAGGAAAGGAGCAGGAATACCCTGGGAAGTTCTGAGCAGGTGAAAGCAGTTTGATGGTCAATATTTCCAGGAGAGGCTATATTTAACGTGAATGATGGTGTTCCTGGGTCACTGGCTGAAGCTCTCAAATGAACCTGTGTTGTCTCTGGTGGCATTAAAGGTTCAGGGCCTCGGCACCAGATGCAGAGACTGCTCAGTATTTTCTACCACAAAGGACTGCTGGGAAATTGATTTGGTTTTCCTCTGCTAATACATTCCTCCCACCAAAAACAAACCCAACCCTTCATGCAGGAGAGAAATATTGCAAACAGGAACATTTGGCAACAGCAAGTGAAAGGACGTGCCCAAGGACGTGGGCATCCTGGGCAGCGGGTGGGAGGGTTGGCAGCTCCCAGGGGCCGGTCCTGGGGCCAGAGGAACTTGCAGTGCAGAGCCTGGGGCAGCCCTTGCCTCCTCCCTACCTGCTTCTGTCCTGGGGCAGCCACTGCATCCTCTCACTCTGCTCAGCCTCCCCAGGCTGCCCTTTCCACTCTCGCTCTCCCACCAAGTACTGTTCAATTAAATCCAGCTCAGGTCAGCTTTTGACAAGCAGCCTCCCTTGTAACTCCAGGAGGTTACCAGCCAGCAGATTCTTGAAATGCTCTCCCTGCAGATTCTCTTAAAAAGAGAAAGGTTTGGGCTGGGAGCCAAGATAATTTTACTCCTTTTTTTCCCCCCTCCTTCCTTCTCTGGTAGCAATTCTGTGCAGAGCTGTGGCTCAGGTGGGAGCTTGTGAGGAACAAGAGGTTATAGGGTGTGCACAATGTTAATTAGCTTTTGTACCTGAAGCACTTCTGGCATCTTAAGACCCTGATATACTCAGTTCTCATAATTAATGACCACAGAAACAGCAGAAGGGCTCATGGACCTTGTACTGGGGGATTTGAGCCAATTTCTAAGTACTAGAAAGCAGGGTGAGGTTTGAGCAAGGTCAGGTTGCTCTGTGTGTCTGCAAAGGGTCTCCTGCATCCTCCTGAAGCAGCCAGGCCACGGTGCTCTGTGGTTCAGGAGGAAGGATACAGCTGCTCTCAAACAAGAGCTCTTCTGATGCTGTTTCTGCATTTACCTCTGTGTCAGTAACAGGAATTACAGCAGGGGGTGAGGGGGCCAGAGTCACTCCTGCTTTGCAATGGGGATGTGTCATGTGCTGTCCCTGGGGCTGCTGCTGTGGGGATGGTGCCCTGCAGAGCTCTTGATCTCTTTGCAAAGTACCTGCAGAGGAGTGAGGAAAAAAAGCAGATGCAAAGCACCTGAGGGGAGTGGGAATGGCTCTTCTGCTGCCCACAGCTGGCAATAAAGTCCTGATCAAGAAGCAGCTCCCTGAGGCCTTGTCTCCCTTGATGGGCCTCACTTGTCTCAGGGGCTGAAGCAATGCTGGGAGGGTTTGCTGGAGCTCTGCCATCGCTGCTCCAGCCACCTCAAGCTTTTCCCAGCAGCTTTGGGGACCCACTGATGGCTCCTACTTTTCTTCTCTCTCTCTCTTTTCCTATTTCCTTTGAAATATTCATTATTCAGAACAACCACCAACCTGTCCCAGGTAATGTCAGGACTCAACCTGCTGCAGAAAGTGAGCAAAAGGCCAAAGGCAGCAGGTGAGAATGGTTTCATCAGTAACTGCTTTTCTCTGTAGTAATTAGTTCCCTAAAAACCTGGGGTTTGCTACAATTACCTCTATTTTCATTCTGGCTCCAGGATGAAGCACTCATTTAATTAGTAAACATTTGGCATGCCTCTCGATAGGTTTTTAATGACATTAAAAGGATACTGTCAAGGTGCCTTTCATCATTTTTTAATAGAGCTGGATTTTCCCCTCCTCTCCCCCTGGAATTTGGCTGCAAGTCTGGGCTTCATTGGCTGCTCCAGACAAAAAGTGGAGAAGCTGTTTCCCTGGCAAAGATTTTTTAGAAGGGCTGGTTTGTAGATTTGGAGCTGAGCTGTCTCTGCCTCCTTTGTTTCTCAGCTCAGAGCCAGTGGGGCTCATAGCTGCTTTGTTCCAGCCCAGGGGCAACGCAGCCCCACGCAGCCACTCACTCCCTCCCCACAGCTCCCCTGGCATGGGGAGGGGAAGTGGAAGAGAAAATCCATGCTTGTGGGTTAAGATAAGAACAAGTGTAATAACTAAACCAAAGAACAGTGACAATAAGAAGAATGAGGTATAATGATAGGAATTAAGAGAAACCCCAGGAACAAGCCAAGTGCTGCCCAGTGCAGTTGCTCCCCATCTGCTGACCAAGCAGCAAATTCCCCTGTCCTGGCCAACCCCCCTAGTTTCTGTGCTGGGCACGATGGTCTATGGTATGGACTAGCCCTGTGGCTACTTGGGGTGGGCTGTCCTGGCCATGCTGTCTCCCAGCTTCACTGGCTTCATTCCACCTTCTCCTCCCAGTTCACTCACTGCCAGGGTGAGAAGCAGACACCTTGATGCTGTGCAGCACTGGCTCAGCAATAACCAAACACCCCTGGGTTACCAACATCCTCTTCAGCATAAACCCGAACTACAGCCCATGGCAGCTCCATCCCAGCTGAAAGCAGAGCAGCTGCCCAGGCAGCCCTGGGTCACCCTGTGCTAAAGGAGATGCTGCTGCTCTGTAAATCACCCTGTGCTGCTCAGAGCCTGGCTGGAGGGGCAGACACTGCTGGCACAACCTTGCAGTTCACAGCTGCTCTGAGGAGTAGCTCTGCTAATAAATCACTGCTGCTGTACCTGAGCTTGATGTGAGCTCCCAGAGGAGACAGCTCTGGGCCAGGCTCCTGCTTGCCTTTGGATCTGCAGCCAGAGCCTTTGGGATGCTGCTGCCAGAGGCTAAACTTGATTAACCCCAGGCAGTGCCAGGATGCTGCATGTCCCCTGCCCAGGGAGGGTGGGGAAGGATATGCTTGTTTTGATGGTAGATGATAAATGAGGCCCTGAGCAGCAGCCCCCAGCATAGCAGAGACCATTTGTCTGTGTCTCCCTGCTCTGCTTGGCAGGAGCTGAGGTTTCTGGTCCCTTTTATGGGGAAGGCCCTCTAATTGAAATAGATGGAAGTTGGTGCAGGTGGAGGCAGCCTGGCTTGAGCAAAGGCTTCCTGGGCTGTCCCTGGAGGGAAAGAAAGAACAGCAAAGCCCAGAGCATGGCAGAGAGGAGACAGCACTGCCAGGGATGTGTGACAGTCCCACCTGCCCTGCTGTGAGCTGTGTCTCCACTCTGCTCCCCAAGCCTTTTGCAGGCTGAACAACCCAACCAAGATGCCTCTTGTTTAATTTCTGCTTGTGTTTCAGATGTTGCTGCTGTCCTCTGAGCAGCAGCAGCCTCAGGAAATTCAGTTATCCAGTGTCTTTGCTGTAATATCATTGACTTTCTGCTCTGCTGGGTACTGGCAGCCTGCCCTGCAGCCACCTTCCCTTCTAACACAGTCTGAGCTCTCTTCTTGGGGTTCCTCATTTTTTCCCCTTACTCCCATCTTTTCTCCCTCTGCTCCATCCACCACCTGCCCCTTCCTCCTCCTCCTCCTGCTCCCTCTCAGCTCCCCACAAAGTCCATTTTCTTTCCTGCAGCAACCATCACCCTCCTCCTTGAGTCAAGGTGCTGAGTTTGTCTGACCCCAGAGCAGGTGGAGCTGTGTCCCTCTACCACCTTAGGGAAGCCTGGGCAGGATGGATCCTGCCACCACACCTTGGGCAGGGCAGCAGAGCACCCCTCCCTTCCTCCATCCTTCTTGCTGGAACAAATTGCTGCACAGCTCATCCACCCACCCTTCCTAAAGAGAAGCTGTGCCCCTTCCTGCATCCCACCTCAGCACCAGCTTCAGTTTCCAGGGAGACAGTGGCTGGGAAAGCAGTGGGAGCTCTGCAGTGGGCAGGACTGCACAGCTCAGCCAGGTAACGGGTGCCCCTCTGTCCCCCCCACTGCCTCCCTCCCTGTGGGGACAGAGGAACCTGCTGCCCTGGAGCAGCTCCTGCCCGTTTGTCCTGCTCAGCATTGCAGTGTCACAGCTTCATGGGCAGAGGGGACAGTGCCACAGGGACTGGCCCTTTCGTGGGTCCCTCCTTGGGGCTGTGGAACCTCTTTGCTCTGCAGGATTGGGTGGTGGGTGCATGAGCAGGGTTGTGCCACACATCCATAGCTGTCAGCAGCCTCTGTCCCCTCTGCCCCAAGGTGCCTGTTCCTTGGAGGCCCTGGGGAGGATAGATGCTGGGATGGAGGGGTAGAACCCAGCCTGTGCTGGTGCCCTGAGAGTGTGGCAGCCCTCCTGCTGCTCCACACTCCATCCTTCAGGTGTAACCTGCACAAGGGCTCCATCCCCACACCCACCACTGACAGAGACTTCTGCAAGGGAGCAAATGGTTGTGAATAACCACAGTGATGGCTTTTCAAGGCTTCTATAAAATATGAATGCATAGGATCTGCATAAATTACTGGAGATAAGCAGCAGGGGGGATATTTCCCTAGCAGCCCCCCGGGAGCTCCTGCAGGCTGATCTCCCAGCCCCTGGTTATGCAGCAGCAAGAGAAGCTCCTGTGCCTCCCAGCTCCTCCTGCCTCTCTCTCTAGATTGCAAACTATTATCCCTCCTGCCTTGATGCATTTCCCCCCAGCTCCCAGGGCTATTAACACCTCTAATTAGAGCTGTTTATTGATGTACTGCTGTTTGTCTAAGTGCAGCTGATCAAGGCAGAGAAGCCATGGAGCCTAATGGGGGATCACAGCTCCCTGCCTTGCAGCCTGCACACCCAGCAGGGGGGGAAGCAAGGGGAAAGGCAACCAGAGAGGAATGAAAGCACAGAACAAGCTCATGCCACAGCCAAGCCTCGTCCCTGTGCAAGTGACTGCAGGTGACAGAGGCCTTTTGCTCTCTGGCAGTAGTTACGTGAGTGTGCAGGGCATGCAGTGGGAGGAAGATGTCCCTCCTGCAGCTGCCTGTGTTCAGTGCTGTGCTATTGGGATGGCCTGTGGCAGGAAAACAACCCCTTTGGCACAGGGGGTGTTCTAAGGAGGAGGACGAGTTAGTTTTCTTCTGGGTGCTTTCCCTGTGAGGTCACTGGAGAGCTGAGCACCTGGAAAGCAGATCCATCTCCTGGGGAGGGAGGGAGGAATGGATGGATGGATGCTCCCTGCATGACAACACAGGGGGCTTGCAGGAGTGAGCATAAGGGCAGGATGCAAACCCCTAAAAGCAGCAGGGCAGGGGGGTCTCTCCCTCACAGCTGGTACCTGGGAGGGCCCAGGGCATTGCCCATGACACAGATGCTTTGCCTGGGTCCTGCCAGTGCTCTGTGAATGTGGCCAGCACTGCTGCCGCTGGTGGAATAAAAGAGAGGGAGGATTCACACAGCACCATGAGAACATGTATTTGGACTCTGGCTCATGCCAGCACCTTGGCAAGAGTCCATGCAGTGAGATGCACACACTGAGATGGGTTTCCTCATCTCCTCACTCTGCTCAGAACCTGAGAACCACGTGCCCTGAGAGGGGAAGGTGACTCTTGGCTGCAGGGCCAAGCACCCTCCCTGCTTCACCTCTAACCATCAGCCATCCTGGGGACAGAGTGGAAAGGGGGAAGCACTCAGGAAGGAGCATTTCCCTTCCTCCTCACTGTCAGGTTTCATTAATTCCTTGTGTGGTGAAGCCTCTATTAATAATGGCTCCAGGATCTGGCTGGTAAGCTGGGTAATGAGATTCTCTACCTGCTGTTCCTGTGCTGCTGTGATTGTGTTTGGAGGATAAAATTCTATGTGGATTAATTAAAATGGAAAACAAAAGGGGGAGAAAAAGAGGGGGATTTGTTTGAGTTATTTACTTGTTTCCAGGAGACAAAGCAGTAATTGTAATTGTCTTATTAGGGGGGAGATGCTCCCTCCTCTGAGCAAGGAGCCAAGGCTGGTTATTTACTGGTGTTGGAGGAGATTTATCAATCCTCACCAACACCAAGCACAGCTCCAATTGCTCCTCGACCTGCTGATTCTGGTTTTCTTCTGTTGGATTTGAAAATGCAGAGCCAGGCTTTGAGGAGGGTAAAGGTGGGAATACACACACTGCCAGCAGCACCCTCTTCTCTGCTGTGTAAGGAAGGATAAGAGAAGATCCTGAAACCAGCATGTCCCGAGGAACATGTCCTGTCTGCTCTTGGTTGTCTTCCCATCCCTGCCGGGACCTCTCTGAGCCACACAAATACCACCACACGTTCCTTGTGATGTCCCTTTCAGCCTGCTCGTCATGTCCAGGGGGATCCTGAGCCTGAAGCAAAGGGAATCCCCTCAGAGATAGGGACAAGTGCTGAGGTCTTGTCCCCAACAGACATATCTGGGATCCCAGCCCATGGCTGGATGTGACCCCAGGGGAAACCCAGGGCATGCTGTGTCACAGCCATCCCACTGCACCAGGGTGGCCTTGGCAGCTCTGCTGGGCTGGGGATGGGGGGCTGCTGTAAAACCCCAGGTTGAGATCCTGCCTGCCTTCCCAGACCCTCTTAGCTGATGGATCAGCAGCATTTTAGGAAATTGCTTCCATGCTTTCCTGCTCTTTTACTCAGCTGCTTCTCCTCCTCATTGCCTCCATCCATCCATCTCCTTCCAATAAGGTCCTCAGGAGCTGCCTCATTGACTTCAAAGGGACCAGAACTTGTTTGCAATCCAGTTTGGCCTCGCTCCTGGCAGAGTACCTGGTGACCCCAGCTCCTGCAGCAGTTCCCCTTCACTGGTTCAGCTACAGGAGAAGAATGATAGAAAGAAAGGAAAAGAGAAAGAAAATGGTGCCAAAAGAATGTGTTTAGTAATAGGTGGTGTGATCAATGTGCCTCTGCCTCCAGATTCAAAGTGGGAATCCTGCTGAGGACAAACAAGAGGAGCTGCCTCATTGGAGACAAGAAGTTAATCCTTAAAGCCAATACAGAGTTAGGACAGTGGAATTGCTTTAAGATGTGATACTTTATGCAAACTTTCAATGTTTAACCCAAGGACCCAGATCCTTGGCAATGGAGAGGATTCAAGATGAGCAGTAATGCCACCATGGTGTCCTGGAGAGGACCTTGGGGATGCTGTGGGCTCTGGGATTGGGACCTTTGGGCTTGCTCACAGCTCAGTGGTGGTGAGCAACGTGACAGCTGGGTGCTGCCTGTCCCCAGCAGCACAAGCTGTGAGTAGAGAAGATGAAGAGTAGCAGGATGGGAAAGGATTTATGAGGTGAAGGCAGGTGCATGGTCTGCATGAGAGGGCAGGAGTTGGTGTTCATGAGAGTGGCTTTTGGCAGGTGCAGGCTGCAGCTGGGATGCTGGTCTCCTTGGCTTCAGGAGCTTCCCTTTGTTCCTCTCCTGAGCAGAGATGCTTCTCATCCACAGCCCTCTGCATCTGCCCCTGCTGAGCATCCCCTGCTTTGGACCCCACAAGTGCAGAGAGTGTGAGGGGTCCTTCTCTCCTCTCCTCTCGTCTCCTCTCCTCTCCCACGCTCCACCAGCCCCACACAGACACATCCTGGGCCATAGAGGCTGCAGGAGGCAGAAACATTTTTCTCCCTTGCCCTCATTGGGGTGCAGGTTCAGGAAGGCAGCCTGAAAGCAAACCACACAGCCAAGCAAAGCAAACACAGCAGCTAATTACAGGCTATTATTCACCAAGGAGATCTGGGCAGCTGAGAGCTAGGGGAGAGGACTGAAAGGGCTCCACTTCCCTCCTGGGAAGCTCAGCCTGGGCTCCTGGACACATGCCTCAGGTGGCAGGGGCTGGGAAACAACCCTGGGGACTGGATACCCTTTTCCAGAGCAGTTGCCTCTGGGAAACACCAGCCCTGCCAGGCTGTTGCCTGCCTGTCTGCCTGTGCCCAGGCTGGAGGGCAGAACCCAGCTTGAAGGGCAGCTTATGCCTCCCTGCCTCTGCCCACGAGGCTGGTTCCTGTGGGGAGCTGCCCCAACCATTCAACAGGGGTGAAAGCCACCACCTATTCAGCCCAAACTAAACCATCCTGCTGCCAGAGCCTGGTTCTTGCTCCAGGCACTCTCCAGGAGACAGCAAAAACCCTGACAGGGTTCAGCAAAGCCCAGCACCCCCTTCCCCTCCCCACTGAGGAGGGGGGTGAGCAGAATGAAACCCCAGTCTTGGGTGCTGCTGTGAGTTTCCATTGTTTACATGGGAAGGGAGCAGGTTGGCAATGAGGTAGCTCATGATGTGCTTATATTATCAGCAGTAAAGCAAAGCTGCTTCTAATTCTTAATTCCCCCATTGTCTCACACATTTCTCTCCCTTTTCTTTCTATTCATCTGGATTTTTTTGTCCCTGCCTCTCCACTAACAGCAATTGCTTTGTTGTTAAACTCAATTTCACTCTTGACTGGGCTGAAAGATGCTTCTTTCCCTTCTCAAATCATAACAATAATAATAAAATCTAGCATGATTTCCCCTCATTGTGTGTGAAAGGGGAACATTTATCTTCATGTGAGCCTATCAGGTTGAAATGGCTGAGGGTTTCAGAGGTTTCTTTTCTAATGGCATAATGGCATGACTTCTCCCAGTTTCTGCCCCTCAGCATAGTAACCCTCACCATAGCTGGGGCTGGTGGAGATCAGCTGGAGCATCCTCCATCTGCTGGCTGGAGAGACCTGTGGGCTGATGCCTCCTCATCACCAGCTCCTGCCCAGGCCTGCAGGTGACCTCGATTTCTGGATGATGCTGAGAGGGTGAGGAAGGTTCTCATGGGTCTACTGGGTGCTTTGTGTTAGGGGAGAGGCTGAGAACAAAAGCTCCCTGTGCCCAGTGTCTGTTTCTGCCTCCTTCAGCCCTGGGCTGCTGTGCTTGCTTTGCTGGGTACCCAGCAGCGTTGGGCTTGTTCCCAGTTTTGGGACTGTTGGGGTGCAGCAGCCTCATCAGAGACAGCCCTGGGCAGTACCCAGAGCATGGCAGGGATCCTGACCCTCCAGTTCTTGAAGGGCTGACTGGAAAGAAAGCCCAGCAGGGGGTAGGGACCCCTAAACTCTGAGGCTCCCAATGTTCTCACTGCAGCAAGGGCCTGGCCTGTGCTGGCTTCTCCTGCTCCTCCCCTGGCTATGTCCAAAACAGGACATTTACCCCTTGTTTCGTCTCTGATCCTGCCCAGCCCAGGCACAGAGGTGTCCCAAGGTGTCCCCAAAATGCAGCTCTCCCAATGAGATGAGGCTCAGCCTGTTCTTGGAGCATCCTCCAGGCAATACAGCCCCACACAGAGGGGCTCCTCCAGCCTCTTTCCTTGCAGCCTTCCCTGTGTGATGTCCTTTCAATGCTAATTCAATGGCTGAGCCATGGAGTGTCCTCCTGGGATACCAAAGCTGGAAGATGCTGCTCAGCTGAGTGTGA
The DNA here is from genome assembly GCA_013401255.1 of Urocolius indicus. Lineage (NCBI taxonomy): Eukaryota > Metazoa > Chordata > Aves > Coliiformes > Coliidae > Urocolius > Urocolius indicus. Next base: position 77,478 of record WBNH01008952.1, on the reverse strand, counting down.
CAGCAAGGCAGAGGAGGAGGCAAAGCTGACCTGGCAGCTCTGAGGAGATTGCTCCTCAAAGGGACAGATCCAGCTCTTGGATCTGATCCAGCAGAAGTTGCTGCCCTGTCCCTTTCCCAGCAGCTGCTCTCTGGGGGATGTAGCCTCAAATAACACCCAAAGGGAGGATGTTCGTGAGAGGGTGCTCTCTTCCCCTTGGGAGCTGTGCTGCAGCATCTCCCACCCTGCCCTGCTGCTCTCATTTACCCAGGGCTTTGTCCTTTCTTTGTTCCCCCTCTCTGTCTGGACTTGCACAGGGCAGAGCTGTTGTGAAACAGGGACCTGTGTCCCCCCTGGGTCTCCCCAGGGAGCTGGAGTCCTCTCCATGCCCTGCAGTGACACAAATCCATCTCTGTAATCTGCTCTCCCTCTCTCTTCAATTTTTAATTGCTGCTCTGGTTTCCTCTGACCATCTCCCCTTGCAGCAGGGCAGTCAGGAGACCATTCTGACCAACTAAGCTGGTTCAGGCTTTCCTTTTACCTTTTCTATCTCCCCGGGGAAGTCAGGGGCATTGCTGCCTTTAATTAACACACTAAGACAAATGAACTAATTCCTTCCTCCAAGAAGAGAAAGGGAAATTCAGCTTCCTTCTGCTCTCAAAACACAGACTCCCATTGGGAGCTGAGGAATGACTCTTACCTCTATTATTTTCCTTTGCTGGAAGTGAATTAGCAGCTAATGGAAAGGAAGGAGTCATGGTGCTGACAGGCTTGCAAGGACAGGAGCTTCCCAAATCCGCCATGCAAGGCTGGGCTGATGCTGCACCTGATCTGGCTGTGCAGCTCCAGCAGGTACCAGAGTCCCTGAGCCGTGGCACCGTGGGCTGCAGCACTCCACGGTGACCTGGTGAGGGCTGCAGTGCTCCTCCAGCTCCCCACAGAGGGATGTGGTGAGGGCTGCAACCAGCCTCTAAGCCGCTCTGTCATGGAGCATGTTGCTGGCTCTGACCTTTGAGCAGTGCAGAAGAAGAGGGCAGAGAACAGCATCTGTCTGGGGTTATGTTCCATCCCACTGAGACCTCAGCCATGCAGAGAGCTCCAGGGACCAGAGAACAGCCTCCAAGACCTTTGGGATAGATAAAACACCCCTCAGGTAGTGTCAGGTGCCCTCTGGCAGCTGCTCTTCATCTGAGCAGTGCTTGGGGCTTTAAAGGGAAAGGCTGCATCCTCTGGAAGCTGCAGTCACATTGCTGGGTCTTCAACACCCACAGCTCCAGTGCTCTGGCAGCAGCAGGGCCATCCATGCTGCCTGCTCCTGGAGATGTCCCATCAGCCACAGCCCCTCACAGTTTCTCTTGGTCGCTTTCACAGAAGGAGCCTCCAGACCCTCCTCGGGCAGCCTGGGCCAGGGCTCCCTCACCTCAGCACCAAAGGAGCTTCTTCTCCTGTGCCAGTGGAGCTGCCTGTGTTCCGGCTCATGGCCATTACCCCTTGTCCTGGCACTGTAGAAACAGGAAGATATGGCCCCATCTTCCCGACAACCACGCTTTGGGTGCTTGTAAGTGTTGATGAGATCACCCCCTCAGCCTTCTCTTCTCCAGACTAAACAGCCCCAGGTCCCACAGCCTTTCCTCATAAAGAAGATGCTCCAGTTCTCTGATAATCTCTGTAGTCCTGCACTGGCCTCTCTCCAGCAGTTCCCTGTCTGGGGAGCCCAGAACTGGACACAGGACTCCAGCTTAGGCCTCAGCAGGGCAGAGCAGAGGGGGAGGACAGCCTTGGGGACCCATGTGGCTCCTGGCTCCATGTGGGTGGGTATGCAAATGTGGCTTTAGGACCCTGCCACCCCCTTCCTGCTCTCTGCCTGGTGCCCTCTCCTAACTCTGACATAGGGGCCAACTTAGGGCTGTTTGTGCTGCCCTGGGAACAAGCAGGAAGGTTTGATGCAGGGCAGGGGGGAGCAAGGCTCAGCTTCCCACCTTGTTGCTGCAGAGATGGACAGAGCCATGAGCACGGGGAATGAAGCTGAGCCAGTGCTGGAGCTCAGTTGTTTTGTATCAATAAAGAGTACCCAGCAATGTCCCTTGAGGGGGATGCAGAAGTTACTGTGACTAAGTGATCTTCTGCCCAGAGCATTTGGGCACTGCAGCTCTTGCAATCAAATGATATTTCTTACCTCAAGGGCAAAACTGTGTGTGTGGAGAACTTGAGAAAGTGGCTTGTCATAGCACATTAGAGCTTGGTGGTTTGCTGTGTTCCTCCTCCTCTGTCATCATTATTTTTCCATGAAGACCCAGCACCCCGAGGTTCAAGAGGAGGTTCCAAGAAGAAACATGAGTAGAGTTTGAGCCTCAGGCTCTGGAAGGCATTAGAAAGAGGTCCTGGGCTGGAGTGGGGACTCTCTGGATGGCTCTGGGCTGCCTTTGGTAGCACCGAGGCATCACTCACCAAAAGCCAACACTGTCACTGTGACTTGGCTGGGAGTGCCCAGCTCTGTGCTGCCCACAGCTGAGCAGTGATGGCTGTCAGGCTGTGTTCTTTCCAGGAACAGCTTTGTATGTGGTGGTTTCCAGCTCACTTTGCATTTATAACCCCTTTTCTCTAGTGCTGTCATCTAAATCACCACATTCTGCCCACCAATGGCTGGGTTAGGGAGCTTTGGGACTCATGGTCACACGATTACTCAAGATCTGCTGAAAGTTGCTGAGGTCTGGTCAGTGGCACAGGGCGAGTCCTGGCTGCTGGAGGATGCTCTGGTGTGGATGCTGGAACTGCAGCTCTGCCCAGGGTTATGGACAAGTTGGCTGTCTGGAGCCCATACCAGAGATGTTGCATGTCTACCTCTAACTGGTGGAAAACTGGTTTCTTTTGTAGCAGCTGGCTGCTGAGTTGGTTTCCTCCACTCCCTGCTGCTGCCTGATTCGTAATAATACCACACACAGACGTGTGTGTTCACCTATAACTGCAGCATGTTGATTTGTGGGGCCATTGTCTCTCAGCTGCTGAGGAAGATAATTCACTGCTTTATTGCCATCCTTGCATTTTAGATGTGTCCCTCTGAACAGACAGGGAGCCAGTAGCTGATTGAGCTTTTGTTTCAAGCAGCAACCCAGGGAATGGATGGTCTGCTGCAGTGGTTCTCCTCAGGGATGAAGGCCAGTGAATGCCATGGCCCATCTGGGGGGTGCTGGGTCCTGCACAGGATGGTGCTGGCAGGAGCTGAGAGCAGCAGAGGTCACTCTGCCTGGCTCCCTGTCCAGCACTGCAGGTGCAACTGCTGCTCCTCTCCGTCCCAGCACCTTCCCAGGCTGTGAGTATGGGATGTGCTTCTCCCTCTTCTCCAGGCAGTCCCTCAGCTGTGGGCTTGTGGGCTCAGGCTGGGGCTGGATGGCCTGAAGGAGAGGCTGGAGACCTGGAGCAAGGGAGGCCCTGGGCTCTGATGCCTCCTTCCATCCCTCCCTCCTTCCCTCCCTGCCCCTCAGGGCTCTCTGCTAATCCATGTTCATGGAGCTTTGCACTTGGTGCTGGGGCTGCAGGGTGCCCTGCAGGGAAACTGAGAACTTGGCTGGAGACAAGATAAAAGCTCATTGACTGCAGAGTGCCAAGAGCAGATTTCTGCATTGTGCTTTGTTTCTGTGGTGTTTTTGCTGGCTGGCACAGCAGCAGGAGCCTGGCAGAGCCCACAGCAGCTGAGCTGCCTTCTATCCGTCCCAAAAATGCCCAGGGCCTTGGGAGGCTGCTTCCAGCCTGGGGTCAGCCCTGGAGAGAGGCACTGAGCGGGGGCACCACTCCCTTCCAGGTCTCTTCTTCCCCCTCATGACCCTCAGCCCTAAGTCTTACACACTCTGCCATGCCCTGGCCTTTTTTTGCCACTGGCCTGGGGTAACAGCTGCCACTTGGCACGACCCAGAGCTTGTGGGATGCACAGAGGGACCTCAGCACTATCCTTGGGGAGCTGAGGGGAGGATTGGTCTCATCCCACAGCAAGATTCCCCCCACACTGGAGCTCTCCTAGCCCCCTGCCCTGTACTCCGTGGGATGGGATGGGGATGGGATGGGATGGGGTGAGGTGGGATGGGAAGGGGATGGGAT
>WBNH01008952.1:8910-71628 GCA_013401255.1 Urocolius indicus | reverse complement strand
CGAGGATATGAGGGGTCCGGGTAAGGATATGAAGGGTCCAGACGAGGATATGAGGGGTCCGGGTAAGGATATGAAGGGTCCAGACGAGGATATGAAGGGTCCAGGCGAGGATATGAGGGGTCCAGGCGAGGCTATGAAGGGTCCAGGCAAGTTTGCCCGCTGGTCAATGTGCAGGTCCTGCAGCGCTTTGCCAGCTGGCAGCTCCCAATTCATTCCCCACACCGATATCATTTGGGGGTTAATGACAGGGCTCTTGTCTCTGTCTGTTTTTAATCCCTTTCTGGGAGATGCCGGCACTCTGGGGGAATCTGATTTACATCTGCTGGTGCTGATGGGCATTTTGAAACCCACCCTGCACTGGCAGCAGGGCTAGCATTGATAACCAAGCATGAAACCCTCTGGCTTCAGCATGCCCGTGCTCACCTCTTGCTTGTTTCCCTTTGCTGTAACTCTGCCCATTTTTGCCTCTGTGCCTTTGCTTCTCCTCTTCCCTGCTTCCTTATTTCACTGGAGATGCATTTTGGTTGCTGCCAGGCTTGAGGCACAGGGGAGACACCAGTAGCTGCTTGGTTTTATGATGAGGAGAGAGACCAAAACCCACAGAAGGCAAAGCACAGGGTAGGATGTGCCCAGCCCAGCAATTGCCAGCCCTTCCCTCCATGTTCAGGGGCTGAGAGTCACCAGAGGGATCTGCCTGCTGCCTTTTAGCTTGGCCCAGGGTACTGCCTGGAGTGGGGAGAGAGAAGGTGGCTGTGCTCACGCTGTTCGCTTGTGTTTGGAGATGTTGTCTGTCTCTCCCTGAGAGCTGCCTGGCTCTGTGCTGCTTACCTGGAGGGATCCTGCTGCTGGATCCCTTGGCGGTGCCCTGAGGCTGAGAAACTGGACCACGGTGGTGTTGGAAAGTGGTGGCAGAGCAGGGATGTGATGGCTTGGGGTTGCTGTGAGTGTGGGGTGGGGAGTGACTGTGAGAGAGGTGGGAAGGACTCCCACACCCCAGGGGTATGCCCCTTGCTTGGCTGTTTGTTTTCTTAAGTGTGTTTGAAATCTGTAGTGAGCAAGTAAATGGGCTGAGCATCCCTCTCCCCATGCCCTGGGCATCCCCCCTGGCACAGGGAAGCCCACCTCCAGCAGTGAGCTGGGATCAGGCTGAGGGAGCACAGGGAGGGAACTGCTGGAGGGGTCCCTGGTGCCAGTGGCAGAGCAGAGAACCTGAACCACCCTGTCTACATGCCCTGGGCTGGCTTCTGCTCTCAAACCACTGCAGACCAGTGCAAGTGCTGCTGGAACCAGTGAGGCTACCCTGTTGTTAACCAGTCAGGCTTTCCTTGTGTAAGAGGAGGAATTCCCAAGACTCTCTCCCAGCTGTCCCACAGCTCAGCATCTCCTCCACGTTAGTGTCACGCTGAGCATGACCCCTCCATGTCACCATCCTTTGTCACCTTGCTCCCAGCCCAGCCTGGGCAAAGCACTGGCACTGCCCTGCTCCAGCTGGAACCTGGTGTAAATCCTCTAAAATCAGCACCCTGCATTCTCAACTGGTGTGAATTGGGGATGACCTATAGGAGTAGGGGAGGATGGGTGCTGTAAATGGGGTGCTCGTGGCTGGCTGGGCAAACCTTGCTGCTCTTGGGAAGCCTGTGGTGCCATCCCCTGCCTGCAGTGAACAACAAACAGGAAACCTGACCCTTTGCACCAAAACATTTCATTAACCATGCTCCAGACATGCTTAGCAAGGCAATACAAAGCCTTGAGCTGTGAAAAGTGCCTGCAACAAATGGGAAGGGGAGAGAGAGCAAAGCAGTGTAGGGAACCATTTTTAGAAATGCCCAAGGATGGCTCTGACTTCATCTCAGCAGCAAAGGCTCTTTCCTTTGTGACACTGCTGAATTTGAGCAAGAATTCACCACACAGCCCTGGTCCAGCTCTCGGTTTTGCAGAATATGGGAGTTCAGATAAGTCTGGCAGCTGGAAACCAAAGCAAAGCTTCCCCTGTGTCTGTAACATGGGCCACTCAGTTGTGGAGGGCAGTTCCCATGGCTGAGCATCATTTCCAGCAGCACTCTGACAGGTTTGAGCTCTGAGCACAAGCAGGTTTGTGGGAGAAGGAGCAGCTTTTGTTAGCTTGCCTGCCACTGCTGGGAATTGTGGCTCAGCTTTTGGGCTTGAGAGAAATCTTGTGTAATAAAAGATGTTACCTAGCTGTAGCCCTTGGTTTCCCTGTGCACTTGAGTAATGATCCCCCTGTGGGTCCCAGCTGGGTGATGCAGTGGGCAGGCAGTCCTAGTGTCATAGCCCTGTTCCGTTGTGTGCTGCTGGCTTTCCTCCTCCTGTCACCTCCCCAAGTCATCGCTCAGACCCTCCTGAATGCACCCAGCTTTCAGTTCTGTGGGCCCAAATCTGCAATGACTGGGCCATCACTTCCAATTTTCACTGAAGACTTGGAGAATTTGGCTCCCTCCTCTTGGGCACCAAGCCAAAACCCAGAACTGTGAACATTTTATTTTGGGAGGATGTGGAGAGAGACTTGGCACCAGAACTGTGGCTGGGTGATGAATTGAACATGTGATGTGGGTTGACAGGTAAAGCCAGCATGCAGAGTAATTGTTCCTTGGTCACTGGAGCTCCAGGATTTTCACTGAGTTAGGCTTGATTTTGGGGGTAGGAAGATTCAAGTGCATTTGATGGGCAGGTTGGAAGATCTGGGCTCTGGTATGTTTTTACCTACTGCACAGTGCTTGTTTTCTGCATGAGGCAGAGGGCCATGTGCTTTTATTCACCTGGAGAAGATCAGCACAAAGTAAAAGAGATGGGCTCCTCAGGCTGAGAGCCCACCCCTGCAAGCTCCCTGGAGCACTGCTGCTGGGCTGGACCTGCTTCCCCCCTGAGCCCTTCCACTCCAGTTAGGCTTTGATCCCTCATTTTTTTTATAGGGAAAAAGCCTTAAATGTCTCCCCTATCCTGTCTGTAATCCAGTCAAAATGAAAGAGATTTTGTCTCCTAATGAGATGCTGGAGCACAGATCACCTGTGTATCTTTTTTTCTTCCCTTGCTCTTTTCCTTTCCTCTCAGTGTTTAACCACCACTCCTTGCCTGAGTATAATTAGGAAGATTAAAATGCATAAACAAGCTTTTGCATAATGATGAAGACATTGCAAATAGGAGGGGTGAGAATGAAGCACAGGATCAGATCTGATTATTTAAACAGGTGATGCTCCATTAAAATGGCCCTTGGGGAAGGGTGCAGCTGGCAGCAGAATGGGGCCTTTGGGTGGGTTTTGGACCATGACATGCTCCTAGGGAGAACCTTTGATTGCAAGGCATGGTTGGACTTTGACCTCCTCCTCCTCCAGCTTGTGCTTTCTCTACCATGCTGCTGTCCTCTCCTGCCAGGGAGGTGCCACAGCAGACAGGATCCCTCCCTCCTGCCCTAAGGACAAATTCAGCCCTCCAAGGCCAAGCTGCAGTCCCCTCCATTCTGTTCCCCAGTGCCTTTTGCAGAGCCAGCTCTGTGTAGCTGAGCTCAGGATGTGACCATGGGAACAGACTGATGTCTCCACATCACTCCCTTTCCAAATGTTTTATGGGACACCACATTGCTTTGAAGCATCAGGGATGCTCAGTGGCCTCCACAATCACCTCCCTGCCAGAGCTGGACTATGGCTCTCTGGAAGCCCTTCTCCAAGGTGTGCTTTGGGAGAGGGGCTGAGATCTGTAGTGGTTCATCAGTGACTGCTGGGGAGTGTGTGGCTATGTCCTGCTGGCACTGCTTGTAAGGCACACCAGTCTTACCTATAGCCAGGCCTTTAGTGGTGAGATTCTGAATTAGCTGACTGCATGATGCTTTTTATAGCTTCACTGGTCTGCTTTCCACCTCCCAGGGCAGGCTCATTCAGAAAGAAAAGGGACTTGAGCTGCTTTGCTTCTGGAGTGCATGCACAGGGATGTCAGGCAGTTTGATGGATGCACTTGAGCATCCCCTCTCCCAGGTGAGTCAGCTCTCTGGGCACCTGGCTGTGGGGCTCCAGAACGATTAGTGAGTGTTTCTGCTGGTGGTGTGTGTGCTGCTGGCAGAGCTTATTAATCCTGATGAGCCCTGAGTGTTGGGTTTTCTCTTGATTAGGTGGGAGGTGAGAGGGGAATTGGGAATTGTTTGTCCAGAGTCTGGCCAGGTGACCCTACTGGGAGTGGGGCAGGGCTGATGTGCAGGAGTGGGAGGATGGAGGAGGGTTAGATGCCTGTCTGCAGCAAGCAGGGCAGATCCTCCTTGAGCAAGCACAGGAAAGCCTGTGAGCTGCCTGATGCTGAAAGCAGGTGCCTGGGTCCCTCCTCATCCTGCTGTGCCCAGGGCTACCCATGCCCTGTGGGCAATGCTGGACACAATGGCAAATACAAGTGGCCTAGTTACAGAGGGAACTTTTCTCTGAACTCTCCCAGGAGGAAAACGGGTATTGTTTATTGTAGTGGTTCCTGTGTTCTTGATTATTGGGCTGGATCTAGTGGAGCATTTTAAGGGCAGTTGTGGTCTGGCTCAGCTTTCCCCTCTAAGGTACAAGTCCTCTGCTCCTAGGCCAGCCTGTCAGAGCAGAAGGCAGGGATTTCAGAGGGTGCTTAGTGCCAGGGTTTGGGCAGAAGCATCTTGAGGCTCTTCATGAAGTGTGTGTGGGTCTGGCAGTGATTGAGGCGAAGTGCTGGTGTGCTCTGTGAGGCTGAGGCTGCGGCTGCAGAGATACTCCTGGATAGAGTGAGTCATGAGGATGGGAGCAGGTGGGGAAGAAGCAGTCCCAGTTGTCTCTTCCAGATGCCCTAAAAGAAAGCAGCTCTGGCTGCTGTACAGAGGGGATGAAGAGGGCTTGAGGCTGTCCCAGGGGTGAAGCAGTCCCTCACTACAGCTCTGCTTTCCCTCCTGCAGGATATTCGTGCTGGGCATTGGATTTTTCACCCTGTGCTTCCTAATGACATCGCTGGGAGGGCAATTCTCAGCCAAGCGCCTGGGGGACTCGCCCTTCACCATCCGGACTGAAGGTGAGCGTGGCTCTGGGCCTGGCCTGTGTGCTGCTCAGTGACCTCACATGTGTGGTCCAGCTGATGAATGCCAGGAGTGCAGGGAGGATGGGGCTTGGATGCCTCTATTCCCAAAGCTCCTTCCTGACCCGTTTCAGGGATGGCTCCAGGTCCCGTTGACCCTTCTTGTGGGTGGCGTTGGGGCACTTTGCAGCCATGAGGCTGAAACCTGGCTGTGCTCACATCCAGAAGTGTACAGGCACAATGGGGATGTGTGTGCTGGAGTGTGGATGCTGCCCTGGCTCACAGGGAAAACACTGGTGACTGAGGCTAGCAGGATTAGACCTTCAACTGCTGGCAGTGGTGTGGGCTGCACCTGGCCTGATGTGCTGAGGATTTGGCTCAGGTGCTCAGAGGGCTCAGTGGTTTGGGGCAGTTTTGATCTGCAGGGAGTGGGAAAGAAAAGGCCTTTGTGGTTTCCTGGAGGTACTAAAACGTGGAGGAGAATTATTCAGGGTTTTAGCAAGTGTGCCTTCTGTTACATAATTTTAAACACCTCTTTTGGTGAGATGTGCAGGGAGCTCAGGAGCCAGCTGCCATGCTGGGAGGGTCATACCCTGCCCTTGCTCTGAGAGGACTCTGCTGCCTTGAACTGAGCTTTGCCCTGCCTTCTCCTCTGTGATCCCAGCCTCGAACACCACGACTGAATTACACAGAAGGAAGTGTCCAGACTGAGCTTTGCTGACAGGTTTGGTTAGGCCACCATGGTGGTCTCTGCCATACCAAACACACAGAGCGATTGCAGCTCCCCAGGCTTGCCTGGAATGGTTTTTTTTGGGGGAGTGGGGTGGGCAGGGCATTACATCCTTTCCTTGTGGTGCTGTAAGAAGTGCTAGTTGCTTTCTTACAGAGGGAGAGGACTGAAGTGGTGGTTTCCAGAAGCTGAATGGTGCTTGTAAACTGCTTAGTTGGCTTTCCAAGAGATTATTGTGCAGCCTGTGGCAGCTGCCTTTGCTTTCTTCCCCACAGATGGAGCACACGGTGGCTGGTGTTTCTCCCTCTCTGCTCTCCTAATTGTTTCCATTACTGACTCCATTAAGCTGGAATCCAAGAGACTAGTGTTTACCTGCTGCCCTCAGGAGCAGGTTGTGCAGGGTCAGAATCTTCTTTTGGGTTTTTTCTGCATGTTTTCCCATGGTCAGGGTCATGTACCTGCCCCTGTGAGGAGAGAGGGTGCTGTGTTAAAGTTCCTGTCCCCACACCAAGCACAGCTCCCGGGATGCCTGGTGAGTGAAACCTGGGTATAGGAGATTTCCTTCTTCTCAGAATGAGAAGCAGCATGTGGGGAGAGTGGGCAAAAGCCCCCAGACCACTGTCTTCTCCAGACTTGGCTTTTGAAGAGATGGAGCCCAAAAGAGTCCTGAATTTGGAATGTGTCGCTTATTCCAGCTGCCTTCTGTGCCAGGAGAGCCCCAGTGTCCTCTGGAACTTATGGAGAGCTGAAAGAACATCAGCGAGGCTCATGAACTGTGGGGACTAGCCTGAGCTGAGAAGAGGCAGCAAGTGTTTCCAGAGGCCCCTGGTCCCACCCCAAAGGCCTTTCTAAAGTTCTATTGAAACGGTGGCGAAAAGCCAATGACTCGGCTTCATTTTCCCCCTGCTGGATGCCTTGGAGTACAGTAGCTTTTTCCATCCTTATTCTTGTCATCAGTTGAACCCAGATCTGCTAATTCCCATCCTTGTGTGTCTCCAGTGTACAATGTCATCACAGTCCTGGAGCTGGATCAAAAGAAACCTCTCGCACCTCTGAGTCCTTCACACTCAGTGCTTTAGGTGATGAATCAAGCTGTGTAAATGGGTGTCATCTGAGGTCCTGGTCACAGTGGGTCTCCTGGGCTCTGCTCAGGGGTTGGTCTCCTTTAAAGAAGGAAAAAAGTCACCATACGACCTAGGTCCTCTAATGTTTCAAACTTCTGATCTCTTAGGTCTGTAACTGCCTAAGAAAAGTCCTGCTTTGTTAGGAAGCTCAGATATTCAATGTAAACCCCTTTTTCTTCCTCTGTTGGATGGATTTACCAAGCGAGGTATTGCCTTCAGATGAATTGCTGCAAACTTGGCTGCTGCTGTGTTTCTTGTTGAGGAGGATTTGGTCTCGCATACCATTTTGAAACGTGAAGCATCCTCTCTCCTGTCTCTGGAGGAAGGATGCTGTTTTGGATTGTATTCTTTGTCCCCAGGACTTGGCAAGCACAACCTGAGAAGCTTTTCCTAGCTCTTTAACACCATGTTCAGGCTGTTGAGCTTCAGCTTTTCCTGCTATACTGGTACCTAGGGACTAGCCATCCTGTAAGCTGGTGGATCTGCTCTCAGCAGGGCTCACTGCACACAGCTGCTTGGGATGAGAAACCCTGAAAGCAGAATGGGACCAAAACCTCAGGGCATGTGCAAGATTGGGGCTGAAGAGGAGCTAACCAATGTCACCACAGACCTGGCATCTTTGAAAGGCTGTAGCTGGTAAGGGGGGCTCTGACAGGTGCAAAACTCAACTGTGGCACCTATGGAACAAGACAGGAACAAGGTACATGCTTGGCAACCCCCATGGTGCCACTGGGAAATGGGGAGTCAAGGCCTCCAAGAAGCTGGCAAAGTGGGGAAACTCCATCCTTGGAGCCTTTCAAAACACACCTAGCTGACTTGAGGCTGTGAGCAGCTGAGTGTGACCTCCAGGTCTGCTCTACTTGGAGCAGGAGATCAGGGAATGGACTTCAGAAGTCTGTTCTGGCTGGGGTGATGCTGAGCTCATGTGGAGGAGCACTGACTGCACTTTGAAGTCGGTGTGGGTTGATGGAAGCAGAAACTGATATGCTGCTTATTAGTGCTGAGATGTCTCAACAGGTCTGCTTAAATAACGAACTGGCATTTCATTAACCTGCATCATGGGTCCCAAGGAAATCCAAGAAATATTGCTGGTTGTTTTCCTTCCTGTTGAGGGCACAGCACTGGTCTGAAGAGCTCAAAGAGCAGCTTAATTATGCTGGGCTGATTAGCTCTTGATGTGAGTAACAGAGGGAATTGGGCTGGTACTCACACAAACCTGGACAGGGTCAGGGCTGTTGGCTTTGGAGGAGTGGCCTCAGGTCTGCTGTGGGTTAGAGCCTGAGCTTGAACATCTCCTGGCTGTGGAAGGCTGTATGTGGAAGTCTCTGGAGCCCACTGATGGCCCTGCCTGGGGAAGGGCCATGCTGCAGCTTCTCTCTCCTCATGGACTTCTATTGAGTTTAATGGGCCCCTTTGAGCATTATTCATTAATGGATTAATTTTGCATTGCAAGCTGGCAGCATCCTTTCCCCACATGCTCTGGCTTTGGGCTGCTTTACCAGTGTAGCTGGTGTATTTATTTGGGTATATTTGTGGCTGGTGAGCTCCTGTGGCCTTTGCCAGGGGTGATCCTGCCATTTGTGTTTGCTCTGGACCTTGTTTCCCTGTGTCCTGCTAGACTCTGCAGTGATGCCCTGCAGGTGAACATGCCCCTGCAAGTGCCTGCAGGACTGGGGGGCTGCAGAGAGCTGGGAGGTCAAGCCCAGCACCCAAGCACTTACAAGTCATTTGTATTGGAGAAGTCCTGTTGCATTGTGGATAAATGATAAAGCTCACAGGTCATAATCCAGTCTAGGCTGGAGCTGTTCCTGTTTCTCCCCAAGTGTCCTGACCAGCTCAGCACTCAACCTCAGGTATTGCAATTCAAGAGGAAGCTTTTGAAATTGCCCCAGGCTTGCCCAGAGCTTTCTTGGCTTCTGAACTGTATGAGCAGCTGATCAAAACCAAAATAAAGATAGATGAGAGGCAGGAGGATGAAAAGGAGAGATGGATAACGTCACAGTCCAAGAGTTAATCCCATTTGTAATTTCATTTTTGTATGTGAATCCCCTTCTCAGAGGCTCTCTCCAAAAGCCAACTTTCTCAGTGTGTGCCATCATCCCTCAGATGGATTCTCTGCTTGGTGATTCGATGCAGCAGAGGCTTAACAATAAGTTAAAAAAAAATCCCTTCTGAAATATAAGTTATTTTGTCCTAATCTGCTATTGTCAAGTAAACGCAGACAAAGGTTCCTTTGTTTTGAAATGGCCACTGACAGAATTTGTTCTACAAACAAAGATGTAGATAAAAGAACAGACAGGTCTATAAATCCTGAGTGTGGGAGATGCTTTGGGAGAGGCTCTAGACTCGAGAGACTGAGTTTTCTGTCGCCTCTTCTCTCCTCCTCTGTACAATTTAAGATGCTTGGGTTTTTTTTTTCCAAGGCCTGTCTCTTGGTTTGGTTTCACTGATGGACTCAAGCTCTTGTGGGGCAGTGGGATGATCCTGAACCAGCACCAAAGTCTTTGATTGTGGGTGCTTGTGGTGTGGCTGCAGATTTGGCAGCAGCCTCATGGCTGTGCCTCAGCCTGCTCTCGCTGCTGGAGTTGGCTGCTGCAGGAGATTAGGGGAAGAAAATAGGTTATTAAGTGTTAAAACATGATTAGATGTGGCTGGAATATTGCCTGCAACTGCTGTAGCTACTTAAAAAATGAAAGGCTTTTCATTTCTCCTGCACTTGATTCCTGTATGGTGGGGTACAAGGTGCTGGAGGAATTTGCTGCAGGCCCAAGGGATGTCCAAGATGAGCCCTGATGTCCCAAAATGGATGGAGCTGAGCTCTACCCTTGCTGGGGGCTGCTGTTTCTTGAAAGAGGGCTCTGATTTAGTTTCATTCAGCTGACCTTGATTGTACTTTGGATAGTTCATATAGATATCTCAGTGCTTGAGGTCTGTGTGCTGCAACAGCAGTTCTTGTGCTGAGGTCCTTGAGTCTCGATGCCTTTGGGAAGTGGTGGTTTGCTGAGCACTGGAGCTGTGTGTTTACTGTTCCCATAACTGCTTTTTCAACTCATTCTCAATTGTTTCCTGCCTGGATTGATGCTTAGCTTGAGAGCTCAACACCTGCCTTTTTTCACCCTAAAATGAACTCCCAGCAGCCTCTCCACCTGGTGTCCTGTTGCTGACCACAATTGGGCTTCCATGTTGTGTTTTCTCAACCCCTTTGGAAACACAGTCAGTGGGAACAAGGGAAAAAGGAAGGACAATGGTGGGAGAGAGCTGATTTTAGAGTGCAAGCTGGGAAATGCAAGTGAGCAAGGGTGAAGCACATCCTCTGCAAAGCTGCTGCACCTTGTCCTACATTGATGAGATGTTTAGGGGTCTGCTGCAAAAGCTCCTGAGATTTGGTAATTCACTTTGATTTTGTAGGGAAAGAAAAATAAGTGGAAAAGTTATGGAGAAAAGCCTGCAGAGGAGGCTCCCTTCGCTGGCTTGGGACATCTTGTCCCAGCCGTGGGCTGTGGGTGAAGCTGAGCACTGCTTTCTTGGGGTGTTGGAATGGCTTTGGTTTGCTTTGTTGGGATGTGAGGATCTTGGGAGAGGTCCAGCAGACAACAGCCAAGGCATGTTGTACTGGAAATAGTGTTTAATATATCACCTGGCAGAAAGCTTGCCCTGCTTTCCCCAAACCCATTAACCCTCCTGAGTTCCAGCTACTGGAGTGCTCCACCTCTCCCATGGCCGTTGGTTGCTCCAGTTCCTGGAGTCTCACCTGCTTAAAGCAATTTCTTCCATCAATGAACACAGAAGAGGACAGAGAGAGATTGTTTAGGGTCATGCATCACAGCTGAATACTTCAGTGTTTGTGGCTTCTGTTTCTCTCCAGAGCAGAGCTGGTGAAGGGGGGCAGAGGGGCGGGAGTTGTGCTGTGGAAGATAACGTTGAAGGTTGTGCAGGGCTTTGTAGGGCATCTTCACCATTCCAGAGGCGTAGGACCGTGAAGCCATGGGATCTCATGTTATTTCAATCCCTTGAATTGCTCCCTGAGGAGCAGAGCCAAGAGGCCAAACAGAAATGTGAGAAGCTATGTGATTTCCTCGGAGGGGTCCTTTGTTCCCTCTCATGTCTCTGCTGCTTTTTCTTCTGCTCCAGCAGCTTCCCAGCTGCGTTAGCGTGGACAGGTACTGTCACAGGTTGCTCTCACAGGAGATGCAGAAAGGTCAAGCTTGTGTTTGCTAACGATTAGAGTGAGCTTGAATTACTCTGTCATCCTCCTTGGCAGTTGGCTGTGCTGGGAGGGGGGGAGGAGGTTTGCATGCTTGATCCTGACGCGCCGCATCCCTCCTGTGTGTGGTTCATCACGAGGGAAGGAGAGCAGAGGAGGAGATGACTTGATTCAGCTCAGCCTGAGAGGTCCTGGCTGCAGTGAGGTGCTGCCAAGCCCAAAGAAGCTTTGAAAGCAAAGTATTTGTGTCCATCCTCAAATCCCAGTTATCTCTCTCTTGGGAAAAGTAATTTCTTGACCTATTTGCCAGCTCAGCTCCCTGCCACTTTTAACAAATACCAATCTGCTCCTTGGTCCTCTCTTCTCAGCAGAGCACTAGTTCATCTGACAGGAGCTTGAGCTGGGCAAAATACCCCCAAGTTGCTTAGTGGCTTTGACAATCCCTTTTCCTATCTGACCTTGCTGGAGAGAGCACCTGGGAGCAAGGGCTTGGGCTGCTGCTTCCTTGAGACATGTGCTTCCAGGGATGCTCCTGTTCCCTTCGCTTTCAGAAAGTCACATGTGTGATAAGTTTATCTTGCTGCCTCCAATGCGTGATGAAGGCAAGAGGAGAGCCAGTTGCAAAGACTCGTAATCAAGTGACAGTGACCGGGGTGGCACACGGGCAGAGGGAGGGAGGGAGCCAGGCACGCTCTGCTGTGCAAACTCAGTGCTAGTTATTCTCAGCTTCTTTCCAAGTGAATTATGACCCTCTCCCTGGCTGCTTGTGTTACATGTTGATGATGTCTGCTGAGCAGCTCTGTAACTGTCTGCAGCAGCTTGTAAGCAGCTTGTCAGGATCTGCTGCTCGTGCGTGTCTCGGGTAGCGCAGGCAGCGGCTGGAGTGCTTGGCCAAGAGGAGCCTGTTCTCAGCATCTCAATCCAGCATTTGCTTCTGTAAAACCCTTTCGAAAAGCAGTAAGAGGGTTCCCTCTCTGGTCTCCTCCTCCCACGGTGCTTGCAAGGCCATTAGCTGGAGTGTTTCCCTGGATGCCCATGGAGAGGGTGTGAATAAGTCAGTGTGTGTCACCTCCCTGGCACCAGCTGGGACACACAGGTCCTGCACGTCCCCAGTGCTTGGTCTTTGTGCTGCTGCATCCAGAGCTTGATTAGTCTCCTGGAGCCTATGGGCCACTGAAGGGTTGCCAGGCAGGGGAAACCCATGGGGAGGAGTGTGCTGTGCTGCTCTTCAATTCCTGGGACTCACATGCTGCCTCATCCCATCCAGAGCCACTCCAAGCAGCCTCGGGGGCTGCAGCAGCCTGCTGCTGCTGGGAGAAGCTGCCTGGCTGATGCTGTGAACACCTTCTGGTGAAGAGCTGTGCTGGGCAACCTGAGCTTTGGATTGTTTACAATTTTTTTCCTCCCCTAACCAAATGCTGGGGTGGTGAGGCTGACTCCCCAGCTGGCCCCACTTACTGGGGGAGTAAAGTACAGATCAGTGCAGGGTAAGAGGAAATATAAGGGCTGCTGTAGGAGCAGTTAAGGTTTAATCCACCCTGGGGGCAGGTTTCTTACTGAGGAAGTGCCCCTTTGACACAATTACTGCTCAGATTTGAATGCCTGCAGGCTTAAAAAGACAAAAAAAAATACCCCTCAATGCCACTCTACCTACTGGTAGATGGAAGTGTGAGTTCATGAGTCTGCAAGTGGTGGAGCAGCGAGGGAGGTCTCGGTGCAGCGACATGTGCTGGCCCCTTCCCTGCCATTGCTGTGGTGAATGAGGGAGGAGCAGCATCCTGCTGGCCCCCACACTCAGTTATCTCCATAAGCAGTGACTCCCAGGGAATGAGTAAATCAATTAATAGATTTTTTTTCTATAGCTCATAAGGAAGTCAAATGGCATTTTCATCAATGTGTGATGAGCAAACCCCCCACCATGGCCAGGAGGAACATTAGTGGTTCTTTATGCTTTTATTACCCCTTTTCACTCTTAAATCAAAATTCATCTCGAGCCCTGGAGGCAGCAGGTACTTCAGAAAATAAAACTGGCACAGTGGGAACCATAGCAGCCTCTGTAAAAGCTGCTTTTGTCCACTGATTTATTTGTTTCTCTGGCCTAAACGAGAGAGCAGGGCTTGGTTCAGCTCAGGCAGAGATTAGCTGAGGCTTGTTCCTTGGATCTGCCAATGTCACCTGGCCCCTGTGGGCTCTGCTTTGGGCTGCTGCCTTGCTGAGCTGCTGCTGGAAGGATCCAGCTGCTGGGCTTGGTGGAGGCTGATGGGTTTGAAGGAAGGGGGTGATCTATTCACCTCTGGAAACAGACTGGCAGGATGCCCAGCTCTGTTTGGCCAGTATTTTTGGCTGAAGGAGAAATGGTAATCATTGGAGAAATGTTCAGTTGGGGAGTTCTGCTGTTTCTGAAACAGAATGGTTTGGGGCAGCTGTAAGTAAGGCTGTGCTGGATATGTGCAGCCAGAGGAGTGATGGTGATGTTGAGGCTTCAGAAGCCTTCCTCCGGCATGCAAATGCTGGGTCAAATCCTTCCTCTGCCTGGGGAGTTTGGGCTGATTCCCTGCAATCCTTGGGGCATTGGCTCCTGATAGCACAGCTTTCTCTGAGGTCAGAGCTCCTGGGAGAACTGGCTGAGTTCAAAGCTGATGCCCTTGGTGAGGTTCCTCTCTTGTAAAGACCAAGAACTGCAATGGGGGTGGGCTGTCGGTGTGGGTTCCTGGCGCTTGTGTCTGTGGAGTCACTCTGGGGCTGCCATGGGACCAGTGTGTCCTGCTCATCACCTGGAGCTGGGAGTCCTGGCTGCAAACTCGGGGTCCTGCCTTGGTCCTGGTGCCAACAGCATCCAGCCATGCCCTGGGAGCTCCTGGTGTCCTCTTGGCTTTGCTACTGGCAAGTGCCCTTGAGCTAGCCCCGTGCTGGAGCCCTTGTCTTTTAGGAAGCAATTTAAAATCAATGTTAATCTTGTAGTTTGCAAGCCTTGCCTGCAGCACACGCTGTTTGGATCACAGCAGAACAACTTAAAATGCAATTTAAAATAGTGCTGGCTGGCAACAGAGGAGCAACTAAAAATACCCTGCTAGTACTCCTTACAGGGGGATAAAAAAGCAAAAGGAGGATGAGAAGGGGGAAAAAGAGAGAGTTAAAAAAGAAAAGCTGAAGTGCAGCTTGTGCTGGGGTTGTGCATGTTGATGGTCTCGTGCCCAGCTACTCTGCTCTCCCAGCCCATCTCCTGGGACTGCTGTGGAGAGGAGGAGGTGACCAAGCTCATTTTGCCTGGAGAGTGATGGCAGAACCTGTGGGATTGTCCCCATGCCTCACAGGAGACACCAGGTCTCTGGTGTGTGTAGAGGGGGGTTCTGTAGTAAAAGTTGTGGGTTGTGGGGCTCAGCCCTTCGTGCAGTCTTGTGGTAATGAAACACTCTGATCTGTGAATGTAGGTGTCTGTGTATTGCTCAGTTTCCTGCCTTCTCTTATTTATATGGAAATATGGAGGGAATGTCTGTTAGGGTGGAATGTCTGTTAGGGTGAGCATAGCTGCAGTCTGCTCCTACAGGCCTTTGCTTTGAGGACTTGAGGAGCTGCAGGAGCCCCTTCTGTGGGTGCAGCTTGGGGTCCTGTAGCCACAGGACTGCCTGAGGGAGGGAGAGAGACCGCAGACCCAGTGAAGGTGGTGTGGGGACAGCAGGCTGGCACCCACCATCCATGGTCTGTGTAGCAACAAGCTGGAGAAGGACTGGGGGACCTTTAGTACCCTCATGGGCAAGAAGGCTAATGGCATTCTGAGATGCATTAAGAAGTGTGGGCAGCAGGTCAAGGAAGGTTCTGCTTCCCCTTTGCTTTGCCCTGCTGAGGCCACATCTGGAGTCCTGTGTCCAGTTCTGGACTCCCCCAGTTCAAGATGGACAGGGAGCTGCTGGAGAGAGGCCAGTTCAGGGCTACCAAGATGATCAGGGGACTGGAGCATTTTCCTTATGAGGAAAGGCTGCAGGAACTGGAGCTGTTTAGTCTGGAGAAGACTGAGAAGAGATCTCAGTAATACTTAAAAGTATTAAAAAGGTGTTTGTCAGGAGGATGGGGCAGCACATTTTTTTTCTCATGTCTCAAGTGACAGGAGAAGTGGTAATGGACAAAAGCTGAACACAAAAAGTTCCACTAGACTATAAGTAAAAACTACTTTGCTGTGAGGTGAGGGAGCCCTGGCCCAGGCTGCCCAGGGAGGGTGTGGAGGCTTCTTCCCAGGAGGTTTCCATCCCCACCCGGACACGTTCCTATGCCCCTGCTGGAGGGAAACCTGCTTTAGCAGGGGCTGGGGCTGGATGAGCTCTGCAGGGTCCTTCCAACCTCCACCACTCCAGGATTCTGTGGTTGGGTAGTGGCTGAGATTTGCTCAGGATCTCTCTGTGATCTCACTCTAACTTCTCCACGGGACTTAATGCTCGCCTGTGAGGCATCACCCTCCTTGGGGAGGCCCTGCAGTGTGCTGGGGCACAAGGCTGCAGAAGGAGGGCAGAGGTGCAGCTCATCACTCATGGAGCCACTGGGAGCAGAGCCCAAGGTTGTGGCTTTGCTGTGGCATTCTGGGAGCAGGGTAGGCAGAGTGGTGTCTGGCTGGAGGGGTGATATGGTGCTTGCAGGAGTGATTTATGAGGCTGAATGGGGTTGGCTTCCATCTGCTGGTGCTGTTTCAGGCAACGTGTCTGCCATGGCACAGCTGGTTCTTGCTTTCAGCTGAGGAACTTCTGCAGCACATGGGTCACCTCTGCTGTGGTCTCTCACCCCAGAGGGGGCTGGGGGAAGCTGGGGAGGTGCTATTGAGCCTGGAGCAGAGTTGTAGAGTTCCTATCTCACATCTCCTTAGCAGAGCCCTAGGGCAGCTCCTGCTGCCAGCCCTGGAGCTGGTTCTAGCAAGGCCCCAAGGCTCTGCCTGCCCATGGATGCCGTAAGAGGGAGTGAAAATGTCCCTGAGACTGAGCATTTGATGCTGATTGCAAAGCAGTTGACAAGAGGATGGATAAATCCAGGGGGTAGATAATAGCAGGCAGGTAATGTGCTTTACCAGCAGGTGACTGAATGCTGCTTAAGTTGGTTGATCACCAGGAGCCACTTCATTGTTGGCAATTTCCAGCAGCTCAGCAGCAGATCCATGGGGCAGTTGGAGGTATATCCAAGTGCTCACCTCACTGGCAGCCCACAAGCTGCTTTGTGGACTCTTCCAGGTACAAATTGCTGCTGCTGGCCTCACAATTGCCTGTGTGGCTTCTTGTGGCTTTTGTGTTGGGGCACTCACTAAGCCAGATCCATGTTTTCTCTGTGTAACTGAAATGCACAGCAGTGTGATGGCAGCTGGGGTGGGTTTGCAGGAGGCTGGATGCCTGTGCTGGTGAGAAAGTGTCCTCAATGGATGCAGCCATGGACCTCATCCATCCCTGGAGCAGCATCACTCCAAGGTGGGTGCTGGATGGATGGGGATGGGAGGTGGCCATTGCTGTGAGCTTGAGCTTGGCCTTGGGCTTCCTTGTTGCAAATTAGTGCTGGGTCTCTGGGCTGACTGGATTATGTGCCAAGCTTAGCTCTTTGGTCTTTTAATCTGCTTGAATCAGAATCAGTAGTGAAAGTAAATAGAGGAGTGTGGAGGGGAAAAGAAGGGCTGGTGCTTTGCTCCTCAGGAACCAGGGAGGTGCTGAGGTAAGTGCCCATGGGAGAGGGATGGGGTCCCCAGGACAGCCCTGGGTACTAGTCACCCAAGGAGCTGGGTGGTGGCATCTGGGCCTATGGGGATCCTCTGGTTTCTCCTCCAAGAAATCCTTCAAGAGTATGCTGTTCTTTTGAGTAGCTTGGAGTTGTCCTTTAAAGGAGAAAAAGCAAAGGAAACGATGCTTTAGATTGAAATTAATTCAGCTGGTATTTTCAATGGACATAAGTAATATCTTACCATCTCTGAGCAAATTCTCCTCCTGCACTGGAGCATTCAGCTGTTGCGAGACACCAGGCACAGATGTGACTTGTGTCTGAGGAGGAGGGCAAAAAATCAGCAGCAAATCAGCCATGTTATGAGAAGCAGCAATGTATTGTGGAATCACAGTTTGGATGTTTCAGTGCTGTTCACTCCCATGTGGGTCGAGGCTGTGTGTGCCCGTTTTCCCCTGGGAGATGGGCTCTTGTGGCTGCTGAGTTAGGGAGGCTTTTGCTCCCATTGAAACTGGGTTGGGTTTGGGGTGGGAAAGCTTTCACTCTAAGGCAAGATGCAACCTCTGCATTCATGAAGTGGCACTAGGGTCCTGCACCCAGGAGGAGGAAAACACAAGGGATGTAGTGGGCAGAGTGTGATGTTTCCCTTATTTTTCTTTCCTCATGTGCTTGGCATGAAGCCAGGGCTGAGTGGTGTGAGCCCCCCCACACACCCTTTAGCAGGATGGGGCTATCATCTGAGTCCAGCAGCTATGCAGGGCAAGGAGCTTTGAATCAATCCAAATAGCTAAAGGGAACGTGCTCCCAAAATGTGGTTTTTTTTTTTTTCTCCCAGAGGGTTTCAGTTCCATTTGAAAACCTCAGCCCAAGTGTCCCAGAGCCACAGACAAACACACAGAGTGACATCCTGCACTCTTCCTCCCTTCTTGTGAGGTGCTGGGTGGAGATGGCTCCTGGCATGAGCAATGATTGGGAGGATGCTCAGGATCCTAAAACACGATGCCTAAGTGTGGAAACTCCTTCTCATCTCCTCCTTCCCCTGTGGCACAACCTGAGCTTTGCCAGCACCACATCACGTCATCTCCCTCGGTCCCAGCCCTGTGCCAGGCTGCCTAGCAGGGAGCCTCCTGTGCCATGGCTGTGCTGGAGATGCTCCATGAAATGCTGCTTTCTCAGCTGCTCCCCACTCCTGTGTGATCACTCAAGGCAGCTGGCATTGAACTTCTCCCTCATGTCCAAGGACAGTCTGTACACGCAGCAGAACTCTCCCCTACGTCCATCCTGGCTGCTGTTGCTGGAGATTTTGTGGCAGGTGATCCAGGGGGATGAGCTGCCTGCTCAGGGATGTGTTCACTCCAGAAAAAGGTATTTTTAAGACAAGTGTGTCATTAGTGAATTCCCCAGGGTTTGGACCCATCTGAATTTGAGCAGATTGGCTGTTGACTATTCTGCTGATTTCACAGAGAAACTATTTCTTTTTCCCCTAGACATCACCCTGAGGGGATGCTTACTTCTTTTTCCCGTGATTTCATCCAATTACTTAGCTGTATGCTCTTCTGAAGCTCCATAAATAATTCTCTCCCTCTGCTGTGTTTACCACCATGTCTCCTGAAATCCAGTAAGATATGATTGATTGCAATCATTATTTCCTAGTGCTGCTATGAAAACCTCTGTCAGGTTCAGTGATTGCCTTTGAAGAGTGTCTGCCACTCAGGAGAACTGTCAAAAACCTGTCATACTTTAGCAAACTTCAATTAATCTGTTGAGCAGTTTTACTTGTGTTCTCTTTCCCATCATTGCTGATTATCAAGGGTAATGAGAATATTTTTTTTCCTTTGTAATTTGCAGCTTTCTTGCTTTTTGTTTAAAAAGTGCTTTGCAGGATGGGTTTTTACTGGGTTTCGTGCTGTAGAGCCAGGTTTGGGTTTATCCTGTCCTGCCTGCAGTGCTGTTTGGGAGTCTCTTGGGGATTTTCATCGCTGGTTTAAGGGGTGAAGCCTCCATCCCCTGGCTCCCTGTTGCTGGCACAGGCTGTCAGGCAGCTGAGCAGCCAGTCTGGGTCTCTGCTTCAGGTTAACAAATCAATCCTGCCTCTTGCATTTTTTAAAAGAGTCACTTCAGCACTTTTTCTCCTTTCTTCTTGTTTTAATGAGACACACTTTCCAAGAGATGTAATAATCATTGCCAAAAAATGTCAAATCCTTCTTGTTATTCTCCTTAAAGCTTCTGGAACAACAACATCAACAACAACAATAACAACAGAGTAAGAACCGCGAGAGAGGTGTTGATGAGGAAGGGCTTTGACTTCACCTCCAAGAGCCAGGGGAGGGCTGAGGGCAGACATGCCCCACACCAGCCCTGCTTTCTAGCAGGGTGCCTGAGAAGCTAACCCAGTGAAGGCTGAGATTTCTATTTATTGCTGTCTGCACTTAGGGTTTGGGTCTATTTTTTATTTCTTTCATGGAGAAGGAGTATCTCTGCTTACTGTTGACAGCAAACCTCAGAGCTGTGCTGCTGAAAAGCATCCTGGAATCACTGGAAACCAGCTGGGAAATTGGAGGATGGCAGTGACACAAGGGGAAATCTCAGTGAAGGCAGCAGGGGAGGGGCTGGGCTGGCGCTGGGGGCTCGGCTGCAGGGCCTGCAGCTTCTCTGGGATCCAGGGGGAAACAGCTCCATTCCCCACTGACAATATCCTTGTCCCTCTTTGGTGGTTTGGGAGCAGAGCTATCTTGCCAGCTGTGCTTCTGCAGTGAGGGCTGGGAGCAGGCAGCCTCGCTGGGTTGCCTGGAGTGTGGATGTAGCTCAAGCAGCAGGAAATCTCCATCTTGGGCACGAGGCTTGCTGCAGACTGCTGGAAATGTGAGCCCTGTGTCTCGGTGCCTCAGTTTCCCTTGTCTCCCCACTCAGGGCTGGAGAAGCTCCTGGATCCCTCCCAAAGCCCCTCAAGGAAGGACTCTTCCCAAAGTCTCTCCTGTCGGGATGAGCTCCATGCGTGTGTCTGGGTTTTAATCAGGGGCCAGAGCTGTTTCTCTGCCCAGGCTTTTTGAGCAGCCATTTAAAATTCAAATGAGCTGCATCACTAAACAGGCTTTCATAATTAAATGAATGCAGCCTGGCTGCTAATTGGGGTGAAGGCCCAGCCCTCAGTGGCAAAGGCAGCAATGGCCTTCAGTTATCTCCATTGCCTTCCCAGACATGATCCTGGTGAACCAGTGTCCTGACTCCCCCAAAACAAGCTGGGATCCCAATCCTTGGGCCAGGGGTTCTGTTCTGTTCTGTCCATGGAAATTTAGTGGTTGTGGTTTCAGCCCTTCTGGTCAGCTGTAAGGTGGTATTTGGTCCTTTTCCTGACCCTCTAGCACAGGAGCAGGGAAGAATACAGCCTCTCAAAAGCTGAGTTCAAGGTCTAAGCTCTGACCAGTTGATGGTGTGGGGACACGGGAGCAGGAGCAAATCCTGGGCAGAAATCCCTGTTTTGGGGGGAATCAGTCTTAGAAGCTGCCTGGGGCAGGCAGGTGGATGGTGCTGGGGAGCATGAGCCTTGACCACAGCCTGGACCAGAGTGGGCTCAGTCCTGGCAGGAAATAACTCATGTGGATGTTCTGCCTTAACCCCATCTCAGGGCTTTGCCTGGTTTATTCAACTGTGTTTGGGGAGGCCCCTGTACAAATTGAGCTCCAGGGTTTCCCCTGCTTTCCCCCACAGCATCTTTTAATTGCAATTTTGTTAGCACTTCTGCCCTTTAATGGGACAGGCTGTGACTTCTGTCCCAGCCAGGAGCCTGGGAGACTTTCCTGGTAGGATTGGTAAAGGAGGCTCCTGCATTCCCAGACCCATCCAGGGAAGTCTGAGGCTGCACAGGACCTCAGGCATCTACAGGTTGAAGCAGAAGTTGATGACTTCTTGCCATGGGAGTGCAGAAAGGGCTTGAGGAAGAGCCCAGGTCCAATCTTCATCAATGGGTTTGGGTTTTGGTTTTGGTTTGGGGTTCTTTTTTGGAGGAATTGGTTTTACTCTCCATTTCCCTTGCATTTTGTTAGTTAGTGTCAGGCAGAATTAATACACTGCTGATAATCTCAGCCAAGTGTGGAAGTCAGCCTTTGCTGAGGCCTGGCTGGCTCAGAGAAGCCTCCAGCTTCTTGGAGGGGTTAAGAGTTGCCTTGGAACCCTGCTCTCACGTGCCACGTGTCTGGCTGTCACATTGCCCTTGGGATGCCCCATTCCATCCCATCTCTGAGGTGAGAGACCCCAGGGGTGCACAGCAAAGCCACTCTCTGGTCTGTAAGCCCTGGGTTTGCATCTGTTTGGAGGTGCAAGATGTGTCCCTGCATCCCAATGGCCACCCAGCTTGTCCAGCAGCCCAGCTCCTGCTGCTCCATAAATTGTGTGCTGCCTCTTGAAAAGCACATGTGAGTGAAACAGAAGAGATAAGCTAAATGGGAGAAGTTCAGGGGATTATGCACTGATTAAGTTATTACTAATGTGAAATGAGCCATGCTGAGATGAAACAGAAGCTTTATTTTCTGTTCCCTAACTTTGGGCTCGGGGCTGCCTGTCACCAGGCAGCAGATCAAACTGGGAACCAGGAGCTTGTGTATCCCCAGGCACTTCCAGCCCAGCAGTGGCTTGGTGCTGTGCAAAAAACCCACAGGAAGCAAAGCGTTGAACAGGGAATTAGAGGCTTCTCTGCTTGGGAGGGTGTGAGGGGGGAAGTTGCTGAGGTGGCAGGGCTTGAGACAGAGCTATTTCCAGTGCTGGTAAACCCACCCTGCAGCAGATTTGGGTAGAAAAAGAAATTATTCTCCACAATAGGAAAGCCTAATGCTGCTGGGAGGAAACGTTGGGGGAAAACCACCTGTGCTCTGTTTCCCATGCTTTTCCTTAAGCATCCCCTCCAGGCTGCTGTCAGAGGCAGGTTGCTGGCCTAGGTGAGTCTTGGAGAGTGAGAAATAGAAGTGCAAGATGAAAGGCTGTTTGATGGACAAGTCAGGAGTTCATGGCCAGAGAGACAGGGGAAGAAACTGGATCCACTGGCTATCCAGGAGCTGCAGCAGCCCAGCTGGATTTGGGCACAGGCAGGGATAATGGGGCTGTTGGCCAAGCTAAGGAAAGGGGTATTGGTGACAGCAGGGTATTGAGATGATCCATAAACCCCTGAGCCCATCAGTGTGGCTGGGAAGGGCAGGACCATGGGCAGCTATGGGAAAAGAGCTTTCCTTGTCCAGCCTGGCAGCAGCTGTGACTGTCTCCTGCTTTGTGTGCCTGCAGTGATGGGCGCGCTGGAGTCCCGAGGGGTGCTGCGGCGCATGAGCGACATGCTGGAGCTGCTGATGAAGAGGATGGACATCTTGGCCAGGTTGGAGAATACCACTGACTTCCACAAAGGGGATGAAGCACGATTCCCTCTGGACAGGTCAGTTGGCTCACACAGATACTGTGGAGCAGTGCTGGGCTTGGGAGGTTTGCAGGAGAAAAAAACCCCACTGTGCTCTGTGGGGCTGAGCTGTGGGGGCTGCTGGAGCTCAGCAGGTCCCAAGGCTGGGGCAGATCTTTTGCAGCCTTTTTCTTTGTCATTTCTGGTAGCCTTCTCTTTGGAGATTCCTGAAATTACTGTGATTTTGGGGGTTATCTGTAGCATCTGTCCCAGCTGTTGGCTTTGCAGCTAGGGAGAGTGTCTCCCTCCCACTGTGCTGTGGTGGAGCTTGAGGTGGGACTCTCCGAGAGCTAGAGCAGTATCTAGTGCCTGGGCTGTCACCTGTGACTGTGTCTCAGCCATTAATCCCAGAGTAAGCTCAGACCAGTTTCCTTGTGCCCATGTTTCTTGGGTAGCTGTGGAAATGACTGTTGTTTGAAATCCAGGGCTGATACAGTCAGCCTTATGTTGAACAAGTGAAAGAGGAGGAAGCTGTCAGTCTGTGAGACTCTCACTGCACAGAGCTGCCATCTGGCTTCCCCAGGAGATGCCCTCAGTCCTTCATAGAAACACAGGATTGTTTTGNGAACACAGCAGTCAAGGTGCAGCATCACCAGTGCCAAGTACAGAGGGACAGCCACTTCCTTGATTGTGCTGGCCATACCAGTGCTGATAGAAGCCAGGATGATTCCCATCATGATGTGCGGATGTGCTAAAGAACCATTTCTCTCTGTTTTGAGAGCCTTTAAGACATTATTAACACTAATTTGGCTGTCACACCAAGGCTCTCAAAATGGTATCTCAAGCAGCTTGAATGTGGAGGGGCAGAAATGAAAAAACAAGGGGCATTGCTTGGGCCACCTGCCCTGTGCTGTGGGAGCTGTGCTGTGTCCCTCTGCTTCCTGCTCCTGGCTTTGCCCCTGCTGCCTCCTGCCCTGGCCACACTCAGCCCCAGTGGGGCTTTCTCTGCCTGCCCTTTTCCACCATCATTTCCATTTTTTCTCCTTTGCTTTCCTTACGAGTCTCTTTTGTGCCTATATTGGAAAGCAGAGAAAGTGAGCCTGTAATTAAAGGCTGTGCTGTGCCATCCTGTGTGCACACAGGAATTAGAGCTGCACAGGCAGCCTCAGAGTGCATGCTCTTGCCTTTTCAGGAACAATTTCAGCTACTAAAAAGTATAATTTACCTTGGTAATGGCAGGTGCTGAGCATTTTTGTCATTATGAGGCTAACATGGAAGGAGGACAACAGTAATCCCAGCAAGGGATGGACAGGGCTGTTACAGCCAGTGACTTGGAGAGCACTTGCTCTAATTTGATGATTTTCTTGGACAATCTCCTGTTAAAAGAACCGGTAATTTCAGGTGATGGCAATTTCTGTATACCAGCAGACAAGAGATAAACTTACAAGTGTTTATGTGAAGTGGCAGCAGTGGCTGTGGATGGGCATCTTGTGTTTCAAGATGTGCCGTGTGGCTGGTGACTCTGGGAGCCATCGCTTGGAGAAGCCACAGAGGGTGGGAGCTTCTGGATCCAGCACATCAAAACAGCCTCAGGCTTTGTGTGTGTGCTGAGATGGGTTTGATGAGCAGTTGAGATTGCAGATGTCTTAATTTTCAGGAAGAGAAAATCAGGGACAACTAGTTTTATCACCTTTTGCACCTTGTAAATTAGTCTTTAAGTGCATTCAAGCCACTTTACTTGGTCCTGCATCAAAACCAATGTCTGCCATCCACTTTCCTCACATAGCCTCTGGAGATCAGGTTTTGGTCATGGGACAGAGCATCTCCAGATGAAGCAATCATTCTGTGTGCATTGCTTGTGGGTCGTCTTTTGTTATGATGGGTCTGTAATGAAGCACTAGCAGTGTCTGCAAACACTTGTGAAGCATTTCATTTCAAGACCTGGGGCTGTTCAGCCTGGAGAAGACTGAGGGGAGACCTCATCAACATATAAATCCGTAAAGGGTGGGTGTCAGGAGGATGAGGTGACACTTTTGTCTGTAGTGTCCAGCACAGGACAAGGGGTAATGGACGTGAGCTGGAACACAAACAGTTCCACTGAAACACAAGGAGAAACTCCTTTGGTACTGAGGTGAGGAAGCCCTGGCCCAGGCTGCCCAGGGAGGGTATGGAGGCTCCTTCTTGGGAGGTTTCCAACCCCACTTGGACACATTCCTGTGCCCCTGATGGAGGGGAACTTGCTTTAGCAGGGGCTGGATGAGCTCTGCAGGGCCCTTCCCACCCCCACCATTCTATGATTTCCTCAGTGCTCCTGTCCTTCCCTGCAGCCCCTGGGTTAGTCTGAGATCTGTGGTCAGAGGAGACATTTTGGAAGTGTTAACAGCTGTGCTGGGTCTCAGCAGGTTTGAGCAGCTCCATCTCTGCTGCCACACGTGCTGTCTCATCTGTAGTGCCCTGTCGTGGCATGTCCTGGTCACTGCCCTTCTTTGCAGGGTGTCTATGGCAGCTGGAAGGGTGCAGAGGCAGTACACCCTGCTGCTCAGATGTTGCTTTCCAGAGCTGTGCGGAGCAACCTGAGGGGAATGAAATGACAGCTGGTTTGAAACTTGCTCTGAGACTCCAGGGAGTGGGGGTGCTGAGGTCCCCATCCTTTTGTAATCAGCCAGAGCCCATGAGCACCCTCTGTGCTGAGGGGGACTGGGCACAGGCATCTCCTGAGCCCAGAGCAGCCCCTGGCCACAGCCATTCTGATGGCAGTTCAGTACTTGGACCCTGGGATTCCACCAAGGGCTTGTTTCCACCTTCCCTCCCTGTCTCTGTCTCTTTGATAACCAGTGACTGATTTGCAGGTGTCAGCAGGAGATAGTACAATTAAAGGGTGTGATTTCAAAGGGATTTTCTTCTTTAAAGTGTCTCTGGTTAGCACAGCAGCACCTTCATCTCCTCCCTTGCTCAGCAAAGCCATGAGCGTGGGCTTTGCAGTTCCACCTGCACAGAAAGGGATTAATTCTTGTTTTCACAACGTGCTCTCCTCCTTAACGCTGGATCTCCAGTGAAATCCAGAGGGCTTGGGTTTGCAGAGGAAGAAAGAGGTAAAGGATTTGTGGTGGGCTTTAAGGAGTAGCCTGTGAGCAGTCTCCCTCCAGCAGTGCTGTGGTAGAAGGCAGGGATGGTTCTTCACCTTGGAAAGTGGCAAGGAGGAATTTAAATACATGGCTGTAATTAATGACCTGTCTTGGAAAGCCTCCCAGCTGCCAGGACAGGCAGCTTTATGTGGCTGAAAGTTGCTTCAAGATCTTTCTTGCTCTGGAAATGCTGTCTCATTGAATACAGGTGCTTCTATACATAGTCCCTTGCAATGCTTTGGATAAAACTCTTGGAAACTCAAATGTCCAATGTATTCCTTAGAAGAGCTGCTGGGGAGTTTTATGGGTTGTCATGCTGGGGTAGGGGGACACAGGCTGTGTCTGAGAACCAGCCTGCGGTGCCCCTAGGCATAGCTGGATCTATTCTCCAGCCCTCCTTGGGTTCCCCCCTGCTTTCATGCTGCCTGTGCTGGGAAGGCAAGTGATGGGTTCTCTAACAAGGGAGAGCAGCCTGCCAGTCAGCTGCAGAAAAATCAATACTGCTGTTAATTGAATGCAACGCTTATAAATCATTGGAGGGGAAGGAAATTAGAAGTGCTTATGGAAGCCTCCTGGAGAGCTATTTACTGGGCAAAGGAAAATATTAGTTTGCAGTGGAAGTGTTGGGCCCCTGCTGGAAAGGAGGGGGAGAGTGGGTCTGAAGTGGCTGACCCAGGCTGGCACCATCACCCCACTGCCTTGGGCCTCCCTTTCCCAGGAGCCACGCTGCCGCTGCCGAGGGGATGCCCGTGGGGAGGGGGCAGAGGGGAAGGCTGGGGTCTGCAGCACCAGCATCCTTGGTCAGCCCTCTCCCCCACGTAGTGGTTAAGGGTGTTATTTGCTAACGGCTGATTAATCTTCAGGCTTAATTACTGCCAAGGCTCAGTTAATTTCCACACACTTTAAGTATTTGTTCTTGTAATCATTACATGACTCCATATTCCCCCAGTAATTAAAAGTCTCACAATATGACACTAAATGGGTGATGTTCCTGCATCCTACCAGCCTAGCTCTATTAATTCCTGAATTGTTGCTGTTGATAAGCTGCCTTTAGAGGAACTGCTGCCAGATGCTGCTGTCTCCTGCTGTCCAGGTGAGCCTGGAGCAGTCTCTGACCCCTTGATGCACCCACTCATCTCCTCAGCATGCTGTGGGGCTCAGCAAGGGCATCTGCAAGGTGAAGCTGGTGCTACATAGTGTGCTCTTCCTGAGCAGGGAAGCAGTGGGAACCCCAAGAACCCTTCCCAATTGCTTTCTGCTCTGCTTTTGGTCTTTGGGCCAACAAAAAAAAAATATCTTTAAGGAGGCAAATGGCAGCACAGACGTTGTAATGAGCAAATTGAAATCCTTTGGTACACTGCTCTGTGTGAACACTGCATTTGTTGATGTATTCTCCTTTAAAACATCTGCTTTCCTCCATCTGTATTGGTCTTTCCAAAGTCACTGCTTTCACCACTTAATAGCAAGAAATATCAGATGAGCAACCAAATATGTTTAGGGCTTGTATTATGAAGACAACACACAAATAGAAAAAGATTAATCTTTTCATAATGCCACTTTTATAAAGGGCAATAAAAATGCAATGGCTTGTGAAGGGATAAACAGGCTGAATCTGAGCTGCTGCTTCAGGGCTGGGGACAAGAGACAAAGTGATGGGACCAAATTAATGCATCAAAAAGAAGAGGAAAACTCAACCTCTGGCTATATGATATGGCAAATGATCTGCCAGTGGGGAAAAGATGTATCTTAATAGCAGTTTTTGAAATCAGATGGATACTATATACAGTGTATTAGAAGGCACAGTGTGATCTGAATCTTGATCAAGGTGGGGAAATATAAATCTGAAAATAATAAAGACGAAATCAATATTGATGGGCAGAAGTAAAAGTGCTTGTATTTGCTGTAGTAAAGGGTTTTAAGGTCCCAGGGAAAAAAAGTTGTTCTAGAAAACCCATAGTAATTTACTACAGTTTCAATAATTGGCACAGCCCCAGTGTGTTTTGGTGGCATTTAGAGAGTTGCTATAGAAAAGGTTAAACAGCAACAAGAAAATCCCCTCGGTGCTCCCTGTGCACTGGCAGTGCTGGAAGAGATCATGGAAACCAAGAGCTGCTGCAGGGCAATGGGATGAGGTTTAACAAGTACTGGGGCCCACACTTGGGCCACACCAACCCCAGGCCCTGCTCCACGCTTGTGGCTGGAAAGCTGCTGAAGGGAAAGGGCCTGGGGGAGGTTGATCAACAGCAGCTGAACATGAGCCAGCAGCATGCCCAGGTGGGCAAGAAGGCCAAGGGCATCCTGGATTGTATCAGAAATAGTGTGGCAGCAGGAGCAGGGCAGGGATTGTCCCCCTGTACTCAGCTGGTGAGGCTGCACCTCAAATACTGTGTCCAGTTCTGGGTCCTTCACTACAAGAAGGACACTGAGGGGCTGGAGCTTGGCCAGAGCTGCACACCAGAGTTGGGGAAGGGGCTGGAGCACAAATGTGATGGGGAGCAGCTGAGGGACCTGGAGGTGTTCAGCCTGGAGAAGAGGAGGCTGAGGGGAGACAGGAGCACCCTCTGCAACACCCTGATAGGAGGCTGCAGGGAGCTGGGGGTGCGTCTCTGCAGTAATGAATCACAAGACAAGAGGAAATGGCCTCTGTTTACACCAGGAGAGATTTAGACTGGAGCTGAGGAAGAACTTATCCCTGAGAGGGTTGTCAGCCCCTGTGCCAGGCTGCCCAGGGAAGTGGGGGAGTCCCCAGCCCTGGAGGGATCCCAAAGCTGAGGTGCTGAGGGCCATGGGTTAGTGCTGGGCTTGGCAGGGTGAAGTGAGGGGTTGGACTTGATGATCTTAAAGGTCTGTTCCAATCAAAATGATTCTGTGACTTCTCTTTGCTGTGCTGGCAGAGCCAGTGCTGGCACCTTGGCCTAGGTGGAGGCACGGAGTAGGACGTTCTCCCTCTGCTTAGCTGCCACTGAGCAGAACAGGCCTTTTAGCTTGTTGTTCTCAGTGTCTCGAGTTACTAAGAATAAGGCATCACATTCTGATGAGCTGCAGAAAACCTTTGTGTGTTTGAGGTTTTCCTTCAAGTGCCTTATTTTCTTGTCCTCTGCCCAGGTGACAAAGCCCTGTAATGATAGGGGCTGTAACTTATGCTTAACTTACTTGTCATCTCTTTAATAGGTTAAGTGAAATGTGCTGCTCAATGAGAGCCTTGGTGCCCAGCAGGTGAAACCACAGAGGCAGCTGACTCGGTGCTGTCCTTGTTGGTGCTTACAGGGAGGTCATCAGTGCTCCCAGCTGGTAGCATGGCTCTTCACCCCCTGTGTGAAATCCCTTGCTCAAAGTCACCAGTGTTTGGAGAAAACTCGTTTGACAAGTAAGAGTGCTGAGTGTGCAAGCAGTGGGAGATTTGAGCCTGGGTCCTTTTTTTTGGAGGGATCTCTTCTACCATTTTTCCATCTCTGTGTTTCAAGGGAAGCCCCATGGAGCCAACCTCATGAGGCTGTCTTGTTTGCAAGAACTGAAAGTGATGTCCGAGTGTGATGATCAGACTTAATCAAAGTGCTCTGAGTTGAGATTTTTGTGTTTGGGGAAGCAACTGTAGCTTACAAGAGCTAGGAAAGCTGGCAGGGATTTTGTCTAGGTGCCTCAGTGGTGGAAACCACTGCTGTGGACGGAGCCCCAGCAGAACTAAGGCTGGCTGCAAGGCTGAGCCTGGAGGAAAGCTGTTTATTTAGAGTAATGATCCTGAGTTTTGTTTGAACGTGTTTGTGGGTGCTCAGTGCTCAGCCCTGGCTGAGCTGAGCTCTGAAGGTCAGCAGATAGGAGATGGCAACTGAAGTTTCTGTTGACTTTTGAGATTTGCCTGATTATTTGGATGTTTGGAAGCAGGTTTGAACCCAAGTGAGAATTGGGATAGGTTCTGGGAGGAGGCAGAACTTGGATCATAGGACAATCTAGATAGTGTGCAGCATGGGAGCAGGGCTATGCTCATCCTCTCTCCTTGCCATGAGCACTGGAGAAATCTGAGGAGCATTTCCCCCAGGCCAACATCCCTCTCCTGTTGAGCAGGGGAGTGGGCTTGCTGGCTCTAAATCTACTGCATCATTGCTCCTAAACTGCCCATCCCAGCTGTTCCCTGAGTGCCTGTGCATCACCTGCTTGGTCTCATGGCTGCTTGCTAGGAGAAAAAGGGTTGCAGAAATGGGGAGTTTGTAAGCTTTCAGGGCTGGCTGAGCTGTGCAGCCCTCAGCCTGGAAGCATTTTATCACACAGACAAGCAGAGCTTATCGCAGGTCGTTTTTGTGCCTCTCTTTTACCAGGCTCTCACCAGCAACCCCTGCTGCAGCAGCAGTTACAGTAGCTGGCAGGATACCTGGGCTTTATTCTCTGCAAAGGTTGAAAGTTACTTGGGGGCAACAGTGTCCTCTGCATTTAATTATTATTTCTTAAAAGCCTAAAGATCTGTGGCTCCCTATGGAGATATGCAGCCTGAATATTGATGGTCATAAACCATGCCAGAAGGGAAAATGTGGGCTGCTGACTGCTTGTGAATGGACTTTAAATCAACAACCAAAGCAGTGTCGGTTCATAAACCCAGGATTTTTTTAGCCTTGAGGACAGAGGTACTTTAAATCCCAACCTTTGGGTTCACTCATCTGGAGAACAAACGTTCAAACTTCACCTGACATCAGCGCATGATTTTTTTTGTGCCAAGAGTATTCAAGGTAGCTCTTTTGGATTTGCTCACTGCTTCTGACATTTCCTTGGATCCTAATGATGGCAGCAGCAGCGAGTGGAGGGAAAACTTAACAACCCAGCTGCTGCAGAAGGGGAAATGATTTCCTGTGACAACTGCTCTCGTCAGGGTGAGGTGGTTGGTTGCTCTGGGAGGAGCTGGTGAGGTGTTGGGGGGTGGAGAGCTTGCTTCTTGTCAAGCCTGGCAGGACATTGCTGCTGCTGGATTGAGTTCTCTTGCCCTTTTCTCTGTTACACCAAGTTGGAATGGGCATGCAGCCTCTTTGCAGTACTCTGTCTGTGTGATGTTATGTAGATGAGTTTAATGGTGTTTGCCCAGGACCGTATTGATTACGAGGTTTCATTCAATAAACAGTGTACACAGCTATTCAAACCACTGGAATCCAATCCCAGGCCTTGGTGGGAAGGTGCTTATGGGATGTGCTGGGTCTGTAACACTCAGCTCAACCCCAGCCCCCCTACACTTGTACAGCCCTCACTGCTGCTCCTTGCCAGGGGGTCTGGAAATGCACTCACCTAAACCTTGGGTGTCCTGTGTGTTTTGTGTCTGTCTGTAGTCTGCTCCAGGCCCACAAGCTTCCTCAGCCCTCCTCCAGTTTTACCATCTTTTCTCTGTGAGGTTTTTTTCTTCCCTTTTTTCCCCAGCAAGGCTTCCTACATGCACTGCAGGGCCAACAGTCGCAGCAGCAGTTTTCCAAACACACCACATCTGAAATAAGAACGGGATGTTTTTTCCAGCCTATGTAATATTGCCCCACATAAAATGCACAGACGTGTCTGTGTTTGCCAGCACACTGTGATAAGTGGCAGAATATTGATTTTCAGAGGTTTTGTCATCAAACCTTTTGGAAAGCAATGACCTCTTTGCCTGGTACCCACTGTACCAGACATGTCCATGTTGCATCCTGGAGCTAAGTTAAACCTGCTGGCAGCTTCCAAGGATGGCAGGTTTACTAAAACCACCCCTAGGTGTCACCTCTGGGAGATATTAAGTTCTCAGAGTCTCTTTGGGGGTTTTTTTCCCCTTAGGTTCCAGCCAGCAGCTGGGTTGATGGAGAGGATTCAAGCTATAGCTCAGAACGTCTCAGACATTGCAATAAAAGTGGATCAGATTCTCCAGAACAGCCTCCTGAATGGGAAAGGTGAGTGTCCCCAGGGCTCCCCGTGCTCCAAACCTTCTAAGGGTTAAGCAATTGTAGTTGGGTGATCCAGCCATGTCTACCACAAGAATAAAAAAGGTAAAAATGCAGGGAAATGGCTTCTGTTCACCCAAATCCCTCCTGGCTGTGGGACTAAGCAGGGCACCTGAAGCCCTGGGGCAAACTTACTTGAGCTGTTAGTATCCAAGTCTGTGTGGTTGCAGCATCTCTTTGAGGGAGAGGAGATCATGAGTGTGGTCTGAGCCTTCTTGAAAGTTCCAGGACTCTGACTTTGCTGTTAGAACCAGAGAGGCTGGAAAAAGAGGCTACACAGGGAACTACCCTCTGTGGTCTCTGACAGCGGTAATGTTCTCCCAAAAGTGTTGACTCTCATGGCCCAGGAGGACTTGAGAGTCAGGGAGATCAGTCTGTAGAGGAGCAAGATCTGGGAAACTTATGCCTGCAAAGCAGAGGAGTGGTGATAAATCTGAATTGCTGTTACAAAGAAATGCTGCAGAATTAAAGATGAGGAGCAGTGCCAACATAAACACCTGGATAGCACAATGTGGCAATTTGGATCCAAAGCCCAGGGGCTGGGGTCCAGTGCCAGGAGAGACATTCCCATCCCACTTTGGCAGTGCTGAGTGGGCTACTGGGCTCTAGAGGTGTTTCTTCCCACAGCTGCATGGTTCCTGGGGTTTGAGCTGCCATTATTAAGTGGAAGATGCTTCTGTTGCCAATTCCACCTCATTCTTGTTCAGTTACAGGCAAAAAAGGGCTACAGGTGGGGTGGTGCCTTTTATTTATCCAACCACGGAGAAAGAAAAGATCCTCCTCCTTTTTTTAGCCACTTTTGTACTTTATTCTGAGGCTGACTCCAGGGGCTGAGTCTTCTCTCAACAGCTCAGCAGGACAATTTTTATTGCGAGTTTATGGCACAAAGGCTGTCAAGTGCTTCCTTAGGTAGTGCAGCCTGCTCGTCAATGATTAACAGCAGCGTGGGTAGGTGGGACCTGAGGTCTGCACCAGGCTGAGAGCAGCAGGGAGGTGCTATAAAGAGACCTGTTGAGATTTAGGAAAGGAGAATGTGCTCCCAACGTTGAAGCACGGCTCATGGGTTTCCTCTGTTTCCTCTCTGACCTTGAGGAAGATGCTCCACATCTTGACGTCCTGCTGTATCAGGTGGGATGGAGCTGTCTGCTGGCCCAACCACAATGCCAATGAATGTACTCAGGGGCTGGCAGCTCCATCCTCTCCCCTCCCAGCATTTCTAGCTGTTCTCTGTCTCTCCCCATGTCCTAATTGTCTTTCTGCAGTGATGGAAGGCAGGAGGGACCAGTGCGAGGTGCCCAGGGACCCCAAGTACCCTGACTGTGCTGGGAAAGTGGAGGTGAGTTGGAGGTTCCCTGTTGGGAGAAGGTTTTGACCTGGAGTGAAAGCTGCTGGGAAGGGCACGAAGCAATGACCCCAGGGCTGAAGTGGGAAGGGGAATGCTTTCCAGAATAAAACTACTTGCTTTAGAACAGGAAAGGTGTGATCTGTTGCTCAAAGAGGAGCAGAGCCAAAGATTTGGAAAGCAAAGCACAGGGGAGGTGTCCAGCCTCCTCTGAGAGCCTTTGTTGTACAAATGGAACTGTTTTCCCCCTATATTAAAGCACATACCTTCAGTTTTAATCACATGAAGCACTGAAGCCACGGTACCCAGAGGTGTGCAGGCAACACAGTCAGCTCTGTGAGAGCAGCCCTGCTTGCAGCCTCCCTGCCTGTGGGTTCTGTGTTTAGTGACAGAAGCGTGGTGAGGAGAAAGCACTGTCACATCATCTTGAAATATCTGGAGTGTTCCCTGCTGTCTGGGGAATAATCTCAGCCTTGCACAGAAGAGCATCTCATTAAGGTAGCCAGGACCTCCATCTGGAATAGGATGTCCTGCCTGACCCAGCCTGCTCCTTACACCTGAGTGCAGCCTGGCACTTGGCCTGGAACATGATTGCTTTGTCAGAGAACGTATTTACATGAACTAATTAAGAGCATCTTCTTCTTCCCTTCATAGCCTCCTGCTCAGGCTTCTGCAGGGCTGAGTCTCCCTGAAAAGATGTTGAAGGGTATATTAAAATTATACTAGGGATTGGGTTTCCTCCTCCCCTGCTGCCAGGCATCCTTTCCTGCCACGGTTTGAGTACAGTTGAAATGTAATGTAATTGTGGAAGGCTGTAATTCAATCTCCCATCCAGGTGATTGCTGCATTTTACATGTTGGGCACAGCAACCTGTCTCCTGAGCAGGTTTTGTAGTTGAATTAGGAAGAGGCTGGCAGGAGCCATTGTGGGGGGTGATAAATCACTGCTCTGGTTGCTGGTTATTCCCTTTCGTGAGAAATCATCCCTGGGGACTGCTGCTGGCTCTGTCCCCTTGCCCTGCCGTGCCTGGGGCCGTGAGATCAGCAGCTCAGCTTGTTCCCCTGCAAAGCTAATGAGAAGAAAACCCATGGTTTATCATTTCTTAAAGGATTAATGGCTGTGCCCCCAAGGAAGGCACGTTGTTGGTGCTGGAGCCAGTGCTAGAAAGCCAGGGAGCCCCCAGCTCTTGGCTCTTGGCTCTTCTTCCTCTGCCCCATGTGCCTGGGAGGCTCTGAGCAGGCAAACTGCAGCACCAGTGCTGGTTTGCAGCCCTTCACCCACCCCTTGCCCATCATTCCTACCCCCCAGAGCTAGAGAAATGTGATGGAGAAGTTGCCCACAGCATGGGCAGCTCCCAGGGCTGCCACAGACCCTCCTGGCTGGAGGATGAGCCCCGTGTGTTTCTTTGCAGTGGATGAGGGCCAGGTGGACCTCTGACCCCTGCTATGCGTTCTTTGGCGTGGATGGCACCGAGTGCTCCTTCCTCATCTACCTCAGCGAAGTCGAGTGGTTCTGCCCTCCCCTGCCCTGGCGCAACCGGACGGCAGCTCTGCCCTCTGCCCCCCCACTGCCCCGGGCACAGGTAAGGGGGCAGCTTGGGGCACACCATGGCTTCAGGGCTGCTATAGGGAAATGGTCCCAGAGGGCTCTGATGCTTCGTGTGGGATTTCATAGAACCACAGAACATTTTGGGTGGGAAGGGCCCAGGAAAGGTCATCTGATCCCACCCGCTGCAGTGAGCAGGGACATCTCCAACTGGATCCAGTCGCTCAGAGCCCCATCCAACCTGACCTGGAATGTTTCCAGGGATGGGGCATCTCTCACTTCTCTTGGGCAGCCTGGGCCAGTGTCTCACCACCCTCATTGTAAACAATGGCTTCCTTATATCTAGTCTGAATCTCCCCTCTTCTGGTTTAGAGCCATCACCCCTTGCCCTGGCACTGCAGGCCCTGCTAAAAAGTCTGTCTCCATCTTTCTTGTAAGCCCCCTCTAAGTATTGAAGTATTAAGTACTGAAAGGCCACAATGAGATCTCCCTGGAGCCTTCCCTTTTCCAGCCCCAGCTCTCTCAGCCTGTCT
Organism: Urocolius indicus; assembly: GCA_013401255.1. Taxonomy (NCBI): domain Eukaryota; kingdom Metazoa; phylum Chordata; class Aves; order Coliiformes; family Coliidae; genus Urocolius; species Urocolius indicus. The sequence goes on along the minus strand of WBNH01008952.1, from coordinate 36,999 downwards.
GCACAGGAGAGGGGCTCCAGCCCTTGGATCCCTTTTGTGTCTCTCCTCTGGATTCACTCCAACAGCTCCATGTCCTCATACAGCAGCTGCAGGCAGGGTGAGCCCTGTGCCCACTTCCAGCAACACCTTCCTCTGGGACAGGTTCTCCCCCTGCCCTGACTACATTCAAACAGCCACATCTCCCCATTCCTGGCACTACCAGTCCTACAACTTGGCTGCCCACTGAGCTCTCTGCTTTGCCTCATGTCCTTTGCTCTCACCAAGCCTGGGCACATTGGGATTTCTTTGCATGGTTTGCCCCTGACATTTGGTGCCCTGCTGTCAGATCTGATGGCATCAAGGGAATCTGTCCATCCAGGAAGGATCCCCAGCACCTCAGCCAACCTCCATGGCAGCCCAGGAGCTTTTCTCACAACTTCTTTCCCTACATTTAAAATGCAGAGTGTGCTCCTTTCCTAGGCAGCTTTCCAGAGTGACCTGGCTCACCTCCTGGAGCTGATTGGCACGGGCAAGGAGTCCCTCAGCTTCATGAAGAAGAGGATCCGTCACCTGGCCCAGCAGTGGCTGCGGGCGACTCGGCGCCTTGAGCAGAAGCTGAAGGGTCGACAAAGGGACCAGAAACATGTATGAGCAAATAGCACAGGGGGAGGAGGGAGGTGAGGGAGAGCTGAGCCCTCAGCAACAAGGGAGCAGAGGCAGCTGTGATGTGAGTGAGCTGGGAGGAGAATTCGTTTATGGAAGCACGTGGGTCTGCGGGGTCTGTCTGTGGTCTGTAGGCATGATTCTGCACACAGCTGGGATGTTGCAGGGCTGCTGTTGCTGAGCAGTGGGCTGAGTTTTAGAGCTGGGTCCTGGCAGGTGGGAGATGGTTCAGGTGGCAGCCAGCCACTGGCAGCAGGCAGGGAGTCTGGCATGTCTCTGTGGGGTTGCTCAGGTGGGTGTCCCTGCCATTGGTGGTTGTGCAATGCCCTGCCCTCTGGTCCCTGTGTGCCCGGAGATCTGGGTTTAGGGTGTGAGATGAGCTGTGATGAGCATCAGGAGCAGGAACCTGGACCCAGGATACAGAGCAGCAGCTGATGGGAGCTGCTAAACTCTGACTCTTGGGTCTTTGCTAATTGGACGTAGATCACTTGTCTCTACACCTGACTGATCTCCCCAAGTAATTCCAGCATGCAAAAAGAGCTGGAGGGAATCAGGGACCATAAATCATTTTGCTCTGGAAAACCTACATTGTCTCTTTCCCTCAGCAGTGACCCCTCTGCTTGTCTCTCCAGATCTTGATCCATATCGGCTTCCTGACGGAGGAGTCGGGGGATGTTTTCAGCCCACGGGTGCTGAAGGGAGGCCCACTGGGTGAGATGGTGCAGTGGGCTGACATCCTGGCTGCCCTCTTCCTCCTAGGACACAGCCTGAAGGTGACAGTCTCCCTGAAGGAGCTGCAGAGGTGGGTGCTGCATTGCTACGGGTGCGTGGTCTCCCCAGGAGGATCTGCCCCCACACACGTGTGTGGGTTGCTTGTGCTGTACTGGTGTGAGTGTTGGGTGGGTGCAGAGCACCAATATCATGGCAAGGATTGATCCCATCCCTTCTGAACCCAGGAAAGGGGAAAAGACTACTGTNGCAACAGGTACAAGCTGGAACATGAGAGGTTCCAAAGAAACACAAGGAAAAACTTGTTCCCTGTTGAGGTGAGGGAGCACTGGCAGGGGCTGCCCAGATGGGCTGTGAAGTCTCCTTCTCTGGAGACATTCCAACCCAGCTGGATGAGTTCCTGTGTGACCTACTCTAGGTGGTTCTGCTCTGGCAGGGGGTTGCACTGGATGAGCTTTGGAGGTCCTTTCCAACCCTAAAGATCCTGTGGGGTTCTTCCCACAGAGGGCTGGGCTTTTCCTGCTGTGGATATGGGGCAATGCAGGGTGAGAGTGTGCAAGCAGCTAGACAAGACCACTCTACAAGTGTCTCTAGACACCACCCTGCCTCCAAGTGGGACCAGTATTCCATGGAAAAAGTAAGAGGGACAAAGTAATCCAGTGCCATGTTCCATTCTGCTGATGCAGTTCTGTCATCACCTGGCCGACCCTGCTGCCTCCTGTAACCTCACAAGGTTTCCTCACCTCCTGTGAGGCATTTTGAGCAGGGGGCAAAGGCCAGGGCAAATGCAAATTAGCATGAGTTGTAAATGGAGAAAAGCCTGAAGGTGCCTCAGGACCTGGACAGGTTTTGGGCCATGCTAAACCAGCACAGGTTACATAATGAACCATGCTGAAAAAAAACCCAACAAACCTGGAAAAAAACCCTACAAAAAAAAAACCCAAACCCAGCCCCTGTGGCATCTGAATTAATGAGCAGAATTAGCTCCTGACTAATTAACTCAAAAAAATGATCCTGGTCCTAATGCAAAAGGCAGCAGGTTCTCAGATGTGAGCACACAGCACAGCCACCTCTGTGGCATGCTGAGCTAAACTGATGTGCTAAACCATATCCATGTACTCAAGGATGAGAGAAGTAAAGGGCTGGGAGGGTTGTGGTGCTGGTGTGTGGTTGTTGGTTGTGTTTTTTAATGAAGAGCCTTGAGGTGGTCGTTTAATGAGGGGAAGGAGCTGGCTGAGTCTTACAGGGAGGTTGCAGCATCTGTTTCCCTCTGCCAGGGACTCTGGAGAAAGCTGCCCTGCTCCTGCTGCATTTCACCTTTCTGATGAGATCTCTTGTGCTGTGGCTTTGGACTTTTGCCTGGGAGCAGCAGCTCCATCTTCTCGCCTTCATAGCTGTGGTGGGGAGGCAGCAAGCTAGGCTGGGGCAGTAACACCCATCCCCAGCTCGCTGAGCATATGTCATGTGCCTGGCTTGGACACTGTAAGTGTTGAACACCCACATCATGGGCTCACCTCCATGCCAACGGGGCTGGGGTGGGCAGAGGCAGCACCTGGGGCTGTAGCTGAGTCCCTTCTGTCCCTTTGGAGACAGAGCCCAGGCTTCACTGGGACCTTCCTGCAGCCCATCGAGAGATGGGTTAAGGTGGGTGAAAGAGGGGGAGCAGAGGTGTCCCCTGAGGGCAGGACTGAGCAGTGCCAGCAATCCTGCTGGGTGCTTGCAGATTTCTCAGCAGTGTCTCTCCTGTCAGGCTGGTACAGCAGTGGGAGTGGCTGTCAGGAGTGCTGAGATAAGGCTTTGGCTGACCAGGGGTGAGCAGGAGGCTTAGCAGAGCACCTGGAATTAATCCTGAGTTGTGCTAACAGTTACTCTTGGGCTCTTCAATGAAGCCTGGGAAGGAACTTGACCTGTAGCTGTGCTTTGGGCAGGGCTTGGGATGCAGAGAGGCAGAGACTGGAGCTGGGCCGTGGGGATGAAGTGAAGGTGAAGCTATGTCATAGTGGAAGGGGCAGCCCAAGTACTCTGGTTTCTTATCCCTCCTGGCCCTGTGCAACCTCCTGAAACAGCAAAGCTCTGCCCCACTACAGACCAGGGCTGACTTTGTCCTCTCCTGCCCTGGGTGTGTATTGATGAGCTTGCAGACACTGGTGTTGGGGCAAATTTGATATTTTGCTCCAGCAATGTAAAATGTTGCATCCACTTCTTGTTTATTTTCGTTTGGCAGCCCCTGCTCCTTTCATGGCTCAGAGCTGTAGCTGCTTCTGCCCAGCCAGGCCTTCACAGAGCAAAAGCTGTTGCTCATAAATTATTCAGCATGGAACAATCTCTCTCTCCTGGTTTGGTTTTTGTCTCTTCAAATTTCTGAGCTGATTTCTCTATGCCTATTGATCATTGGCAAGGGATCGCTGGAAGGTTTGTCTCCTTACCCTTCCACCAGGGGTTACCTGAGAGCTATTCATTACTAGCATCTGTATTGATTGCAATGCAGCAGTGCCAAGAGGTGGTGGTCAGGATTGGGTCTGAATTGCTGGGAATCGGGCAAATGAGGAGAAAAAAAGAAATTCCTGGTCCAAAAAGCTCCTGATGGAGGAATGAGGATGGAAACAGGCTGTGAGCATGACCATGTTGTGCTGGGCACCTTTCCATCCCAGGGAGCTCTAATGGGAAGAGCAGCAGATGCCAAGCAGTGAACAGTAAGGGTGCTTAAATGATTCTTCCCTTAATTTGAGGGACCAATGCTAATCTGGACCAAAGCCAAGGAGCTCTGAGGGATCTGGAGGCTCACTGCATGGCTGGGCTAGGTACTGCCCCTCTGAGGTCTGAGACTGAAGCCACTGAGCTTAGCCCTGCTGAGGGCTGGCTCACCAGTTGATCTTCTGTCCACCTTAAAGACCTGTGAACTGCTGCTGTGTTCTTCCAGAGGCTGATTTTTCATCCATAGCTGAAGAAAGTGTTGGGTGTTTGTCCTGTTTTGCATTTCCCAGTGAGTTTGTGAGGTTCTGATGTGTCTTGACAGGCAAAGAGGTGAATCAGGGGATGGTCTGGGGGTGGCTACAGCTCCTGAGAGGACACTTTAGGAAGAACTTATTCCCTGAGAGGGTTGTCAGCCCCTGTCCCAGGCTGCCCAGGGAGCTGGAGGAGTCTCCAGCCCTGGAGCTACTGCACAGACACAGAGCTGAGTTGCTGAGGACTGTGGGTTAGTGGTGGGCTTGGCAGGGTGAGAGGAGGGCCTGGACTCTATGATCTTCAAGGCCTTTTCCAACCAAAATGATTCTGTGATTCTGTGCCAGCAAAGCATCTGGCTGGAGCAGGGGAGTGGGAGCTGTTTTCCTTCTGAGGTTTGTGCTGAGTGGGAAGGGGCAGCAGAGGGGGCCAGCAGCATTTAGAGCTCTGCCTTGAAGCAGGGAGGGAAGAAACATCCCAAACCTGAATGCAAACAGTTGATTGTTGCTGAAGACCCTCTGTGCTGCCTCAGGAGTCAGAATGTGCTCTCAGGGAAGTGAGAATCAAGGCTGGTGTGTGGTGCTTGGCAGGGGAGGAGTGGGAAGTGCCTGAAAGACCTGAGCTGGGTTGTTAATGAGGCAGCTTATGAATAGATGTTGGAAAATTTGAAGCAGTAGTTGGGAGTGATGGCTGCACCAGTGCAGAAGCCACAGTAAACAGAGCTGCCTCCTCCAGAGTGCCTGTGGCCCAGGGACAGGCAGGGAAGGAGACACTCAGCCTTGAGAAGGGGCACAATGGGCACTGCTGGGCTCTACCCTTGTGCTTTAGCTCATGGGAATGCTCATGTTGGCATCTTCAGCTGCTTTTGTGGGGCTGAGGGAGAGGCTTGGGGAGATGGGGGTGTAGTGGTGCCAGAGCCATGAGGAGTATTGATCTGTGCAATGCTGGAAGGTGCTTTTAGCAGTGATGCCCATGCAATGAACTGCTCATAAGGCAGGACAGAAAGTCGAAGACAACAGGATTTGGTGCCTCGTGGGGTCAGGGCTTTACAAAGTGTTCTCAGAGCTTAATTGGTCCCATGTCAGGTTCTGGACTCCTAATACCCTGGCAAGGTACTTCATTTTAATCACATGCTTGGATCCTGCCCTGGCAGCCCTTTCCCTGCTGAGCAGTAGCTGTGGCCAGCATGTGCCTTGGGCAACGAGCCACTGTCTGTGTTGGGGAAAGCATGGATTGGGCTGCAGCAGGTCTGACCCCACAACAGGATGAGGCTCAGCTCCTGCTGCAACTGCTCTCCTCTCCTTGCCTGCCATGTAATTACAGCTGTTGTTTCCCTGCACTTTCCACAGTCACTGATGTGTGTTCAGGCTGCAAATAGGGCCATGTGAATGGAAACACGATGCCCAACCAAGGCATTTCTAATGATTTTCTGGCAGTTAAAAGCTGTCTTTCTGTCTTGCATCTGTTCACATGCAAACCTGCACAATGCCCAGGCTCCAGGCTTCACCTTCCCTCACCAGTTGGCAAATGCAGTCCTGCCATGATGTGAGTGAGCCAGGAACTGCTTCTGGAAACAGCCAGGAGTGACCAGTTGTGTGATCCTGCGTGGCTTGGTGGGAGATTGATCAGCTCCTTACTGGCGAGGAGGAAACCTAAGCCTTTAATGTGGCATCACATGTTCCTGTTACTTAGGAGCAAGTGTTTCTATCAGCTGTTAGGGCCCTTGGGTTGTTCTTTTGCTGGCCAGGCTTTGGTGTTGGTGGGACAGGGTTGTGTTGATAGCTTTGGGAGGGCTGGATGTTTGGTACAAGGTCTCAGCAGGAGCTGAAGATGATGCTCTCATTGTGGGTACTTGATAACTGCAAACTCTTGCAAAGACAGAGGTGATGGAGACTGAACCAGGAGGTTACACAACTGCTGGACACACCACTGTGTGTCTGAGCTGTATTGGATTCTCCAGTCTGGAACATGCTTCTAGCAGGCAATACCTCAGGAGATGGCTTAGGCAGGGGGGCAGGATGTTTGTGGGTAGAAATGACCTTTGCTGCGCTGGTACCTGTGAAGTTTTGGCTAAAGCTGTCTCTTCCTTTTGAGGTGCTGGAGCAGCTGGGAAGGCAGGGAACAGCCTGTCTGAGGGGCTGCTCAGGCACCAGGATCACATCAGTGCTCAGCTTCTGCTGCTTCCTGGAGGAGCCCAAATGTTTATTTTGCTTTTCCTGGGAAGTTTCTTCATTATTTGCTGAATTTCTGACTGGAAAAAGCAGTTTGTTCAGGCATCTTTGTGAGCACCTGCAGGGTCTGACTCTGCCTGGCCAGGAGGATGGCTTGCACTGGAGGACAATGGATCCCATCACCTCCCCTGCTCTTCCTCCCCTCTTCAGCCAGATACAGCTACTTACAGAATTGTGGCCACGTAGGGATTTCTTCCACCTTTGGGGCTTTATTTTGTAGGAGAGGAAGGTGCATAAATTAGCAGCATTTACCCAGCTGTTACGTGGGGCTTCTTCATGAAATGTGTTTGTTTAGTAGCCAAATGACAACTCACTGGCTTCTTTGCCATTGCAGAAACCTCTGCTTTGTCACATAAAGGTTATCATAACCTTAGTAATTGCTGGGTAATTTCTACAGGTGCAAGAGGCCCTCTGGGCTGCTGAGGCTGGGGAGGTTTTGGCTCACCCAGAGATGAGCCAATAGGGATCAAACCCAGACTCTAGCCCTACACAGCTATTGACTCCCTGTTTCTGAAGCCTTTCAATCCTCTGATCAGATGCAAAGCCTTCACTCCTCGTGGCTTATCTTTGCACACCAGAAAAAATGCCTTTCAGGGGATGTCCTGTGGAGCCCTGCCTGGGCCTGCTGTACTTGCTGCTGCTCATATGAGCAGCAAAATCTTGGCACTGGCTGTCTTCTGGGGACATGCTGCAAAGGTTTCCAGCAACTGCTGTGTCCTGCTGTGATGGGAAAACAGGGTTTTGTTGAACCTCATAAATAAATCAGTAGGTTGTTGAAGCTCACACCCAGATGGGTAGGGCTGTGTCACATGATGGGCCAGAGAAACAATCCAGGTGTGTGTTGCAAAAGCAAAACCATTGCAGGTGGCTTTAAAACCATATTGGTCATGCCTCTCTCCTAGCAGATGGAAGAGCTGGGAGCATATGCCAGGCTTGTAGGCCATTTCATGAGCTCAGATTTGCACTTGACATTGCTGGTGATGGGCTTATCACAGACTCCCCAGGAGCTGCTTAATCTCAGCTCCAGCACCTTTCATCCCCCAGGTAATGGCCCTGTGCTTGCTGAGCCCTTGAAGACAGGGAGACACCAAGAGAGCAGAAAGGACAGGAGCCCTCCTCCATTCTCTCTGCTGGAATCCCTTTTTGCTGAAGACAGCAAGAAGATCCAATTCAATATAATGTAGGATATTGGCCCAGCCTGTCAGCAAATGCCCAGGAGATGCATTTAGTGCTGGACTTTTGAGCCCAGGAGTGACAGGGTGGAAGGAAACTTTGGGTTAATTTGAAAATAGGTCAATGGGATATAAAGATAACCCTGCAGTCATCTGATTTCAGAGCCTGCACCGTGCTCAGGAAGGGAATGCATCCCCTGGTTGATTAAAGAACTTATAAGGGGAAAATAACAGGACAAGAAGCTGCTGTAGATTTATCCTGGAGTAGGCACAGCTGGTGCAGGCAGCTGGCAGAGAGGCGAGCTCAGCGCTGGGATTGAAGCTGCTTGGGCTGCTCTCTCCTAGGGAGGAGAAGGGGCTGAGCAGATGCACTGAGCCTGGGGCTTGAGGGGGTGGGATAAGCCCCCAGGGCTTCTGCCAGGGCTCTGGAGGTCACTGTCCTTTGGCTGCTTATCACAGAATCGTGATGGTAAGAAAAGACCTTTAAGATCGAGTCCAGCTACTAACCTCAGGCTGCCAAGCCCAGCACTAACCCACAGCCCCCAGCACTGCATCTCTGTGTCTTTTCAATAGCTCCAGGGCTGGGCACTGCCCCAGCTCCCTGGGCAGCCTGGCACAGGGGCTGACACCCCTCTCAGGGAAACAGTTCTGCCGCAGCTCCAACCTCAACCTCGTTTGGGGCAACTTGAGGCTGTTTCCTCTTGTCCCATCACCTGAGAGCAGAGCCCAGCTCTCTGCAGCCTCCTGTCAGGGAGTGTCAGAGAGGGCTCCTGGCTGCCCTCAGCCTCCTCTTCTCCAGCCTCAACACCCCCATTCCCTCAGCCCCTCCCCAGCACCCTTGTGCTCCAGCCCCTTCCCCAGCTCTGTGCCTGGCTCTGGCCACACTCCAGCCCCTCAGTGTCCCTCTGGCAGTGGGTGAGAGGCCTAGAACTGGACATGGTATTTGAGGTTGGAGCGCTTCTCCAGGAGCTGCCATCAAGTGGTTTTCCAAACCAATTCCCTTTCCTGCACTGGCTGAGGAGGCATTTGTGCCCATCAATTATATTTGTGTAATTTCAAGCACCATTAATAGTACAGAGCACGAGGAAAAGTCAGGGAAATTTCACTCCAACCATGAGTGAAATTGGGTTGAGTAGGAAAATTAGTTGACTTAACTGGCAAGTGATGAAAGCTGGAATAAGAATGTTTAAATAAGGAGGAATGGGAAAAAAACACCCCCCCCCCTTGGAGGTGCAGCTTGGGTTTGCATAATTGTAATATTAAAATAGGTGGCTGGAGTGTGTTTAGAAAGGATAAGAGGGGTAAATGAGAGATGCTCTGCTTCCCTGACACCAGTCCAGCCTTTAGATTTATTCCTGACTTGCAGCCTTGGTGCTGGGAGTAGAAATGGATGAGGCAAGTCCTAAGCACCCAGATCACAGTGACAAAAGGGAGCTGGGAGAGCCAGATCTGCTCTGCTTAACCGATGGAAAGGGCTTTTTTTTTGGCAGGCTTCAATATGAGATGCACCAAATTGGTGTCTCCTGCAGCCCCTTGTCAAGCTTGGTTAGAGCAGTTTAACACCATGGATGGGTTTGTAATGCAGTGGCTTGTGTGGTGTGTACCAGCCAGAGCATGGGCTGTGGTTTGGAGATGTTTGGTTAAATACCAAGTTCATGGATCAGCTGAGTTGCTCCACTGCAGTGCCAGGTCAGTGTAAATCAGCATGGACTGATGACCAAGGAAGAAGCATGTGTGTGAGCAAATGTGATGTTTAGTATTGCATCTCTATGAAACCTGGGGATGTTCACTGGCTTCAAAACTCCCCTTCCCCTGCAGCCTCCTCCTGAGGGCTGGGTCTCCTTGTTGCCCTGTTTATTGTACTGACTGATGGAGGTGAGAGCCTTCCCATTACCTGCCATCTTCCCAATCAGCTGTGTCAAGTAAAATTGTGCATAAAAGTGATAGAGCTGCCTCCTGTTTCCCCTGCAGCTGCCCCAGGCAGGCTGCCCTGAGCTGATGCTTCTATTCCTTGTGACAGGAGCAACGAAGCGGCTGCAAATGCAGCTTCTTGCTTCAAGCTGAAAGTTGGTGGTTTTCCTGGTTTTGACAAGTGAGGTGGTTCCACATTGACTTGCTCTCTGGAGTCAAGGTCATGGTGAGGATTTGGGGGGGTGATCCTTCATCACTCTCAGGTTGGGATGGGGCTGGAAGAAGGACCTTGGTGCCCAACCCTCAAGGACTTGCAAGTCATATCAAAAGAAAAGGGGAGATACGGCCAAGGACAGACCAAGAACCCATTATCATATCTCTAATGGACAATTGATTTCACTGGCTACACAGGACCCCTTCTGATGTTGCTGAAGACTAGTGAGAGATTGGAGAGCAAACATACTGCTAGCTGCATGACCTGGCTCCTCCCTGGGTGAAGTGGTCATTAGTTTCCTTGGCGGGCAGCCTGGGATCCCCAGATGAAGTGCTGTGCTTTAGTTGTAGGTCTGGGCAAGGGCTGAGGACCTGCTGGAAGTGCTCCTCAGAGGATGGAGCCTTGGATTGTGGGTTCATTTGAGCTTCAGCTGAGCAACAGGTAAAATCCAAGTAGGGCTGGAAAGAGGATTCCCAGGTTCAGACGGGGAGATGCAGAGAAACTGGGAGAACCAGTGAGAGAAGGAAGCTTTGCCACATAGAGAGAAAGCTTCAAAGCCTGGGAATGTCCAGCCTGGCTGGACCTTTTATTCTTAAGGGAAAATACTTAGAAGTGTGACTGAGATAAATTCACATCTCCAAATAGGTGCTAGCAGTAAGTGAAGAGCCTGGAAGAAAACAAAGACAGACGTCTTGCCAGGCAAGGAGCTGAGGGTGAGATTTCACACTGTCTGAGCTCAGACTCACAAAATAGACCAGAAATTCCTCAGCCCTCTTAGAAGGACTGAGAATGAAACAGGCAACTGCATGGTGGGAGTGGGGCAGAGCCTGGCTGGGCCAGCTCAGCATTGTGGTTTTACATGAGGATGCTGCTGTTGGGTTTTTTGGAGTGTGAGTGGGGTTACTGAGGGTGAGGATAAATAATTATTGTCTTTAAGGGGGGGGAAGCCAAGAGTATTGAAAGTGAGGGGTGAATCATTTGTGTTTCTGAGCAAACTGGCACTCAGAAATCACAAGTACATGGAACAAGGATTTTTGAGACACCTGCTGAAGCTGGAAGGTGTCAGAGTGGGGTTTTTTTTCTGAGAAGGAGGAAATGTGGTCCAGACAAGCAGATGGGCTGTCAGGCTGACATCCCTGCTACACTTAGTGGAACAGCTTTGGGAGACAGGGATTCATCAGTTCACAGAGGTAATTGAAAATGGAAGGAGACATGGTACCAGCCTTGTATCATGCCACATTAATCACATATCACCCTGGCAGCAAGGTTAACCCATGCTCTTGATAAAGAGATTGCAGTTGATCTAGTTGATCTGGATTTTCATAATGCATTTTATCTGCTGGGGCAGGGAAGAAGGGCTGAGTACAGCTGTTGGAAGGAACTGGCTGAAACCTCTATGAGCAACACCCAGGGTCCAGCTGCCTCAGAGACGTATTAATGGGCATGCCCAACATCCAAGGACAGGCAGTGCCAGCAGAGTCAAGGGGAAGCTGAGGGTGCTCTGGGGTGTGATGACTGCCTGGAAGGACTGGACTAAGAAAAATGTGTGTGTGTGTGTGCTGAGATGAATGTGGGACTGGCCCTGAGGAGATGTAGGCTAAGCTGGGAGCCTTGCAGGGAGGAGGGGAAAGATGTGGCTTTACATGTCTGTCACTGATAATGGTGCAAAGAAAGCAAGTGAAACCTGGTGTCTTTGAGAAGAGAGGTCCAGGGGACTGTGTGTGTGTCTAAGGAGTTGCTGCTGAGCCCTGCCTGGGAACACTGTACAAAAGCTTTGTCATCCATCTGGGAGGAGCAGAACACAGCTGGAGCAGATGCAAAGATGTAGAGGGACCAAGACTGCCCAGAACCTCAGATTTTTGGCCTAGGAAATAAAGACCAGGGAAGGGAGAACCATCTCCTTCCATCTGATCCCTTCTGCTTCTCTCCAGTCACTTAGGGGTGCCTCCAGGACGAGGAAACTGCCCCTTGACCAATCCTTTGCCTTTTGACCTGATTTACACTGACTACCATGGTCTCCAACAGATGAAGCAGCACATGGGACTCTCCTTTAAGAAGTACAGGTAAGCAAAGCCACTCCTTTCTCTCCATTTCATTAATTAGCAAGCAAAGGCTAATGACCTCAAGGGGTTATCCATGGAGTCAGATATGTTGGTTGCACCTCTGGTTTTTGCTGTGTCCCCTACTGCCATGGCACAAGGCAAACTATTTGCTCCAGAACCTCATGTGATTGAGAGAAAATCTCATAAGAAGAGACTGAAATGGGAAAAAATCCCAATGTGTGCCTGGGGGGAGTGTGTGTGTGTGTGCTTCCAAGTATGGTGCCAGCAGGCAGTGGCCACAACGCAGAGGGAAGTGTGAGCCTCCTATATTTGCAAGGAGCCCTGTCCCTGGCTCCTTTGGCATCCAGACAAATGTCACCATCCCCTGGTACATCACCAGGCAGGAAAATATGTGATTTAATTTAGTGCTGATAGTCCCTGCTATTTATTATGTTTTTCTCCCATCTCCCTGACTATCCCACACAATTTTATTAGAGAGAAAAATGACAAGCAGTGTTATTGCTTTGATTATAAATGCATTTGCTTTTGCATGCAGCTTGTTTTACTCTTCTCTCCTCCATCTTGTGCCAGTACTGCCTGCCTCAGCATTCCCAGGATATTGGGAAAAGCATTAACAAGCCTTCAGGAGATATGGCATTCAACCATCAGGGAGATGGGAGCCCTGAGAGGGGAAATTGCTCATTGCAGAGGCAGCAGTGGGCTGGGAAGGGCTGTGTGTGTGCTGTTCCTTGCACCCTCTGCTCAGGGAGCAGACAAAGGATGAGCTGCCTGGGTGTCTTCAGCAGTGGGAGTCGCTCCAGTCAAGGTTCTGGGGTCCTGTCTCCTCTCGCAGGTGCCGTGTGCGGGTCATTGACACGTTTGGGACAGAACCAGCCTATAACCACGAGGAATACGCCACGCTGCGTGGCTACCGCACCAACTGGGGCTACTGGAACCTCCAGCCCACCCAGTTCATGACCATGTTCCGTAAGCAGAGCTCAGGGGCATGGTGGGGTGGGTTTGGAGGCTCACAGGTCTCCTCTCCCTTCAGGAGGAGATGCAGGGGCAGTGCTGTTCTCTCCAGCTCCACTCCTGCTTCCCTCTGCCTGCTTGCTGCCCACAATGAGCTCCTGAAGCTTCTTGGCCAGCACTTGGACTATGGAAATGCTTTGTGGAGAGAGCTCCTTCCTCTATGAGGCTCCAGCACAGTCAAGGCCAGACATAGGGTACAGCCAAGAGCTTCCAGCTCCTGGGAGGGGAAACACAGGGCAATGCAAAGCCTGGTTTTATGTTAGCTGAGGTTCTAAAGGTGAGAGGCAGCTCAGTGATTTGGATTTGCCTGTGGCATGGGAAGATGTGTTTGTCTGACAGGAGCCCAGTGACATTGGGCACTGGGTGACTCAAATGTGGCCTTTTTCCTGGCTGGATAAAGCCAATTTGGCAGCATTAAAAAGGCTTTACTTTTTCAAGAGTTCCTCAGTTGATTATTTTATGAGCTGCTTGGATGAGATTCTTGCTGTTTTTTTCTCCAAGCTCCAGCAAGGCTCTGGAGCTGGACTCAGCCTCCATGTTGCAATGGGACTGCATCCTCAGCCCTGAGGAAGTCCCAGAAAACATCTGTCCAGCTGGCTGTCTTCTCCCTTTGGTGTCCACAGCTCACACTCCTGACAACTCCTTCATGGGCTTTGTGTCAGAGGAGCTCAACAAGACAGAGAGACAATTCATCAAGTCCAACAAAGTGAGCAGCATGGCAGTGGTGTATGGGAAGGAGGCCAGCATCTGGAAGGTGGGTGTTCTTGGTGGCCTTGAGGCAGTGGTAGGCAGAGCTGTGAAGCAGCAGCAGCCTCTGGCTCTTGCTCCAAGCCTTTGAGGCCCAGATCTCAGGGAGTTTATAGAGCAGCATCCTTGCCCTGTTCACAGAGGGGAAGCTGAGGTTGCTGCAGTGATGTGATGTGTCCAGCACCTCTAAGCAAACAGGGCCGAGGCTGGTGAGACCCTGGCCCCTGCTCGTTGCTTTAGGGGATGCTCCCTGCCCACAGGCTGTTGAGACTGAGGATTTCATGTCAGTGATTTGATGTGATGAACTGTAGGGATTGTTGTGAGGTGGTTTCCTGTGTTATGATGGGGTTGATTAGTCTCTGCTGTCAAAGACCTTATGAAAGGGAGTTGTGTTTCCCCACTGCCCACCTGTGCCTGGGGAAGAGGAGTGGGCAGCTGCATGGGAGCAACAGCCCCAAGCCCTCCCAGACACCTCCCCTAAAGCAGCCAGGGAACATGTGTGCTTACCCCCAGTCTTAACCAGACTTTACCAGCTGTTTTTCCTTCTAGGGCTTAGAAAAAGGAGCTAATTCTCACTGTCTCTTGATATGTTTCTATTTTTCCCCCTTTGTGTGCTTCCTGGGGCTGTTCCAGTTGCAGGTACTGTACCACACCAGCTGCTGCTGGGCTTTACCTCTGCCCTTTTCTCGTAGGAGAAAAGCTTTTACCAGAGTTGCCTTTGCCTCATCCTGTGCTGGGTCCTTCTGTGCTTCAGGATCAATGTGGTTACTGCAGCTGGAGTCTGCATCCCTCCCCATCTCCACCTTTCCCATAGACCAGCCCTGTCCTCACAGGGATACCTGCAATGGGCCAGGATCCAGCCATACCACACCACCTCCTATTCATGGATGTTTGTGGCCTTTCCATCACCCCTCACATCAGAGAACAAACCCTGAGCATCCACATAGCTCAGGAGCTCCCCAAAACACCCCTGAAACCCACTAAATCTCCTTTCAGGGGAGCTGCAGCATCTTGTCTTCTTCTTCTAGCATTCCTCCTACCATCTTTCTTATGCAGAAGCTTCGTTTGAGCTTAGTTAGCTTAGTTTGAGAAGGCACTGAAGAGAGGTAAAAGCTCAGCATGGAGGTTTCCCTCCACCCTTAGTGCCATCAACATTTTCTCCTTATCAGCAGAATTCACAAACAACATGTTTCCCCAGAAGGAGATTCTTGCTGGGAATGGTTCGTGCTGGTGGTTCTTGCTGGTACTTTACATCCCAGAGTGCCCTGCAACAAAATAAAGGGGGAAGAAGAGCTTTTCCTTATTTTGAGTGACGTTGAGGTGTAGGAAGGAAAAGAGCACCTGCATCTTCTGGAGCCAGGTGCTGGTTTCCAAGCTTTGGACCAAGCAAGCAGGGTATTTTGGATATTTAGTATTTCATTAAACTTCCCTTCCCATTATTTCTCATTTCCTATCCCTCTCAACCTCTGATCTCCAGCTGGCAACAGGAGCTGAAGTTTTATCCAGATGGGAAAGGCAGTTTTCATCAAACTGCTGCCCAGCTGCTGTGAGTCAAGTGGCTCATGGTGCTCAGAGGCAGCAGTGGAGGGGTTCTGCTGTGCCAGACCCTCACCCTGCCTAACCCAGGGACCCTAAGCTGTGTTGCGCTCCTGTCTCCCTAAGCTCTTTGCATTAGGGAGTTGATGCACAACCCCATGTACCAGCACAGACCTGCTGGAGAGCAGCTGCAGGAGAGGGACTGGGAGTCCTGGCTGATAACAGACTAAACATGAGCAGCAACGTGCCCTCGTGGGCAAGAAGCCAATAGCAGCCTGAAGTGTGTTAATATGAGAGTGTGGGGAGCAGCTTGAGGGAGGTTCTGCTCCCCCTCTGCTCTGCCCTGGTGAACCCTCAGCTGGAGACCTGTGTCCAGGTCTGGGCTCCTCAGCTCCAGAGGCACAGGGAACTGCTGGACAGAGGCCAGTGCAGGGACACCAAGATGACCAGGGAACTGGAGCATCTTCCTTGGGAGGAAAGGCTGTGGGACCTGGGGCTGTTCAGCCTGGAGAAGAGAAGGCTGTGGGGGGGAATCTCATCAACACTTATAATTCCCTAAAGGGTGGATGTCAGGAGGATGTGGGGACACTTCTGTCTGTATTGTCCAGCAACAAAACATGTGGTAACAGACATAAGCTGGAACACAACCAGTTCCACTGAAACCCAAGGAGAAACTCCTTTGGTGCTGAGGTGAGGGAGCCCTGGCCCACGCTGCCCAGGGAGGGTGTGGAGGCTCCTTCTCGGGAGGTTTCCAACCCCATCTGGACGTGTTCCTGTGCCCCTGATGGAAGGGAACCTGCTTTAGCAGGGGCTGGGGCTGGATGAGCTCTGCAGGGCCCTTCCCACCCCCACCATTCTTGGATTGTATGGTATTAAAACAGTACTAATGGTGTTAGGGCCACTGTGGATTCCACTCTGCAGCCTTATCCCACCAAAAGCCCTTGTTCTTAGCTTTAGAAAAGTCCAGGAATACATGGCTGAGAGCAGAAATACAGTGTTCAGAGAGGCTTTAAGGCACTGAATGGAGTTTTCTCATGTTCCCTGTTTATACCTCCTTATTCCCTCCTGGCCTCTGCTCTTTCATGGCCTATTGCAGCACTGGAACAAGCTGAAAATGCAACATCCAAAGGATGGTCCCTGGGTGGTTTTTTCAAGCAAAAAAGATATCTGCAATAGAGAAATTTTTAAAATTGAAGGCTGCTTTGGACAGCAAAAGGAGGAAAGCCTCCAAAAGAAGAAAACTGATGACTCCCTTGATTTTTCCAGGTAGTAAAACAGGATTAAACCTGACTGAGAAAATCCTGGGGACTTGTTATTTGGAATAAGAGGCCATTAACAAGCTCTGGTCTTTGCAGACTTCCCTCTGAATCCCCTGAAACCCTGAATTCAGCAGCTCCAGAGTGGAAATTGACTGCAGAGGTGGCAGGGAAGACAGGGGCTTGAGATGCTGATGGTCAGGGTGCCAGGTCTCTCAGCCATTTGGGCTCTTGGGAGTGTTCCAGCATGTGTTGCTGAGGAATGTGGAGCAGGGGGAGTATGTTTTGCTCTGCTATGGGTTGGGCTAAAGCATCGTGGGTGCTCCAGGACAGGGGTTTGAGAGTTCAGTCTCCCTCTGTAACTGGAGGGGGTTTCAGCCCCATCTTCTGCTGCAATTCATACCTCTGCTTTCCTCCCCAGGGCAAGGAGAAGTTCCTGGCCATCCTCAACAAGTACATGGAGATCCATGGCACGGTTTATTATGAGACTCAGAGGCCGCCAGAGGTGCCGGCCTTCGTGAAGAACCACGGGCTGCTGCCACAGCACGAGTTCCAGCAGCTGCTGAGGAAGGCCAAGGTGGGTGAGAGGGTGAGATCCTGCTCACTGGCCCCATTAACCAGCCAGCAGTGAGGACTCAGTGGCCTTGAGAGATAAAAGCTAATTGAAGAGGGATGGGGTGGGAGAGAGCTGGTTACCTGTGCTCCTCCCAGGCTTGTGGGCGCTGTCAGCAGACTAATTAGCCCAGGGCTAATTAGTCTGGAGCCAAGCAGAGCACATCAGTTCAAATCAGGATGAGTCTGATGACTTTCTCCTTGCAGGCTGTCCACAGTTTCACAGTTAATCCATTTAGTGCTAAGTGAGCTGAGGGTTTTTTCCCTCCTCGGGGAGTGTGTGTGCAGAAGCATCCTGGCCAGCCACTGACTGGGGAAATGCTGTTGATTCACTGGCCCAAATGGCTTTGGCAGAGCAGTGTTTCTCCATACAGAGCCTGTGTGATGGTTGTAGTGCAGCTCCTGAACACCCCATGCCTTACACAAGAGGAGTTGTAGCACATTTCAGCTGTGGGGTGTTGAACTGCATGTTGCTGCCTTAGAGGCTCATTGTGCAGGACCAGAGCAGCAGAGAGGGATGCTGGTAGGTTATCTAGGAGACATTCTTATGGGGTTGGCTGTGTTTGCTCCCAACCAGCACATGGGTTTCTTCCCTTGCAGCTCTTCATTGGCTTTGGGTTCCCCTACGAGGGTCCTGCCCCACTGGAGGCCATCGCCAACGGCTGCGTGTTCCTGCAGGCGCGGTTCGACCCGCCCCACAGCTCCCTCAACCACGAGTTCTTCCGTGGGAAGCCCACGTCCAGAGAGGTGAGTGTGGCAGGAGGGATTCAGTCAGCCCCTTCACACCAGGCTGCAGGGCAGCCTGAGGATGAGCCCTTGTTAAGCTGAGACTATGCTGCTTTTTGGCACAACTTCCTCCCAAGTGCAGGACTGCAGATACCTGCAGGTGCAGCGTGGCCAGAGCTGGGCAGCAGAGCTGGGGTAGGGGCTGCAGCACAAGGGTGATGGCAAGCAGCTGAGGGACCTGGGAGTGTTTAGTCTGGAAAAGAGGAGGCTGAGGGGAGACATGAGCGCTCTCTGCAACTCCTTTCAGGAGACTGGAGTGAAGTGAAGGTCAGTCTGTCCCATAAGGAATGACAGGACAGGAGGAAGTGGCCTCATGTTTCCCCAGGGGAGGTTTAGATTGGAGCTGAGGAAGAACTGTTTCGCTGAGAGGGTTGTCAGCCCCTGTGCCAGGCTGCCCAGGGAAGTGAAGGAGTCCCCATCCTTGAAGCTGTTTAAAAGATGTGTAGCTGAGGTGCTGAGGGCCATGGGTTAGTTTAGTGATGGGCTTTGCAATGTAGTATGTGGTTGGACTTGATGATCTTAAAGATCTTTTCCAACTGTAATGATTCTGTTATTCTATGGAGTTCCCTCTCCAATCCTTGCATTGTCTCCATCTGGAGCACTTGGATGCAAAGGGGCACTGTCATGGGTTTGGGTTTGCAATGGAGAAGGTGGTGCAGGAGGCTTCTGCAGCCCACACACCCCACCTCCTTCCTCATTAGCCCAGATCCATCCACATTTCATACCCTGCTCCTAAAGAGGGCTGATCACACAGAATGGTAGGGCTTGAAAGAGACCTGTAGAGACAGCCAGTCAAACTCCCCTGCTAAAGCAGATTCACCTAGACAAGATCACACAGGAACATGTCCAGGTGGGGTTGGAAACCTCCCGAGAAGGAGCCTCCACACCCTCCCTGGGAAGCCTGGGCCAGGGCTCCCTCACCTCAGCACCAAAGGAGCTTCTCCCTGTGTTTCTGTGGAACTGTTTGTGTTCCAGCTCCTGTCCATCACCCCTTGTCCTGACACTGGATTCAACACAAAAAAAATGTGCTGCCCCGTCCTCCTGACACCCACCATTTAGATATTTGTAAATATTAACGATATTACCCCTCAATCTTCTCCAGACTGAACAGCCTCAGTTCCTGCAACATTTCCTCATAAGGAAGATGCTCCAGTCCTCTGATAATCTCTGTAGCCCTGCACTGGCCTCTGTCCAGCGGTTCCCTGTCCCTCTGGAGCTGGGGAGCCCACGACTCCAGCTGAGGCCTCACCAAGGCAGAGCAGAGGGGGAGCAGAACCTCCCTCTGATGCTCCTCTTTTCATCCTTTGGTACACCCACAGGGACAGCAGCATCTCTCTGGTGTTTCAGGCCTATGAAATCTCTCCCAGGCTTGCCTGTCACTGGGAATTCAATCTAAGTCAAGCAGGAACTCTTTAAAACTTAAAGGGTTGAGAAAATTGCCTCTTTTATTATTAATAAAGTGGGTAATGCAGTGCAATGCTCACTCTTGCTGAGAAGGGCTTTGCTGGGAGCTGTGCAGCTCAGCCCAGCTGCAGCCCAGCTCAGCAACACCCGTCACAGGGTTGGGGGCAACTGGGCTGTCCTGGACCCCCAGGTCTGCCCCATGCACTCCCCTAATTAGCTGCCAGTGTTAGCACCCATCCCAGATGTTGTGCTTCAGCCCAGAGCAGGGAGGGCAATGAGGGTTGTGAGATGCTCCAGCCTGTTTATACGCTGCAGAGGAAGGAGATGATCAATCTGCCAGCAAAAATATAGGGTGGGAGAGTGAGCTGAAGAATAAAATACAGAGCATGTTCTACTCTCCTCCTCCATCTGTCAGGTTTTCAGGCTCCTCTGCAACGCTTCATGGTGCCCCTAAACACCCCCTCTGCTCAGCATCTTCTCTCTTCCCTTCCTGAGGGGAGGTGAGGCTCTGGCTGCCTCGCAGCAGTGTGGAGCTGAAAAACCAGCTCAGGGGCTGAAAGGGAAAAAGGAGATTCCCAAAGATTTCCTGGTGAGAGGTGGGAGGCTGTGGGGTACCAGAGTGTGGGGCTGCCTGTGACATTGAAGTGATACAGCTTCCAGAACAGCTTTCTGACAGTGCCAGGCTTCCCTGGCCTTCTGTGGTGATGAAGTTTCTCTGTGCCTTGTTTCTGGAGCTGCCAAACCTGGGAGATGTGGAAGCTTCCCAGAACTTTGCTTTATGTTCTGCTTTTGCCACTCCAGACCCACAAATGACTCAGGTCATGGTTAAATTGTACCCTGTAACAGAGATGGAGATATTCAGGGCTGTGGAGAGGAGCTTTGAGGATTGATGGGGATGGGGCATCCCAACCCAGGGGGAGTTTGAGATCATCAGCCAGACGTCAGGGTGCAGCTGAGTTCAGAGGAAACCTTTTTCCAGCACATCTCTCTGTGCAATGAGTTAAAACCCAAGGTGTGGATGCCTGAGCCTGCTTCCCCTCTCCTCCTGCATGACTGAGAGTGGTGGGCAGCAGCCTTTCTGGCAGGGATTGCAAAAACCAGCTCATCTGCTGTGTTTTTAGGTATCCTCCCAGCACCCATATGCTGAAGACTTCATTGGGAAGCCACACGTGTGGACCGTCGACTACAATAACTCTGAAGAGTTTGAAGCTGCTATCAAAACCATCGTGAGGACCCAGGTATGGCTCAGAGGAGGTGCTGGGGCCATCTCCCTGCTGCTGTGTTTGCAGGATTGGGTAACAGCAGTGGTTGCTGCTGCCTGGCTCTTCCTTTTGAGTGTTAATTGCTTTTCCTTCCTTGCTTCCCCTTGTTTGCATATGCAAAGCAGCTTCAGAGGGCACATGCTCCTGCCTTGCTTTGGTACCCAGCATTTACCTCAGGCAGAACTGTGCCTTTGAGGGGATCTTCTTGGCAGAGATAGAGTAAGAGGAAGGTGAGATAAGGGAGATGAGGTTTGGGAGCAGGAGGTTGAGGTTGCTGGAGGTGCGTGGCAGTGCTGGGACCTGGCGTGAAGCAAAGATAAACAGCATCTCTCTGCAAGTACCCTGAGAGCTATCGAGCTCTGTGCCTGCCATTCCCCCTTCCACAGTTCATCCTCATTGTTCAGATTGAGCAAATAATAGGGACAGCTGTAGGAGTTGCCTCTGTGAAGGAAGAAGGGATGTAAGGAAGGGGAGGAGGTTGGAGTGTGGGGAGCCCTGGGAAGGCAGCACTCCTGCTGCACCTGCTCTGGAAACACTCCCTTATGAATATTTACCTCCTGCCCTGTGGCAGGAGCCTTTCAAGTTGTCCAAATTATTAAAGTCCATTTTCCTGGAAGGGAGAAAAGTGCTGATCTCTACTTTGTTCACAATTTCCTTCACTTGGGCTGAGCCATCCCCTCGTGAGGACAGTGATGTGCTGTGCACCGCGGGCCCTGTGTCGGGCTGCAGGAGTCCAGGGTTGATGGTGCTGAGTGGGATTTTGGAGGGGCATAGAGATGATGCTGGCCAGAGAGGTGCCATCCTTGCTTTTCCCTACATTAGAGGCTGCAGAGTGGGTGACTCTGACAGTCTAAAGACTTTGTTTAGCTGATGTGGCCACAGCATCTGCCCAGGTCTTGCCCCTTCTCCTGGGTCATTGCCGCAGCTCTTTGCTTCGTGCTCGTTTGCTTCACGAGTTTGCAAAGAACAAACAAACCTGACTTTGGGAAGCAGTTGTTGTTTTGCACATTGATTCTGGTGCCTCGATTAAAATTGAATCAAAAATAATCACATCCCTGCTGCTGTGCTGCTGGGCCAGCTGTCAGTGCTTGATCCTCCACCATCTGGCTGGAGAGACAGCCCCAGAGCAACCGCAATGCCGTGGGAGGGAGGGTGAGAGCTGCCCAGCTCTGTTTCAGGAGACAGAAGCACACTTTCATATTTTCCAGGAAGGGAAAAAGAAAATAGTGAAACCTGGTGGCTGCCATGCTATTAAAATAATTAAAGTGATTGGAGAATTAAGGGGTGGGAGGGAGGTGGAAGGGCTCTGCTGGCTCCTCAGGCAGCTGTGCTGTGCTGCAGTGTTGATGGCGTGTGTACTGAGTCATTTAGACCCTGGGTGATTATTGTGGTTGAAAAAGAAAGAAGAAAATAAGATGTTAGGCAAGGGTTTGGTGTAGTGATGGGCACCAGGCAGGAGGAGCTGCTGTGTGGAGCCACCATCACCTGGAGTGTGATTCCTGCTTTGCCCATCTCCACTCCCGCTCTCCATGTAAATGCAGCTGTGGTGCAACAACACATCCTGCCTCCCTCCCTTCAATAACATTTCTTCAGTTGCTGAACAGCTGAGGAGGGCAGAGGAAGCAGAGCTGGTGCACGTGAGCTGCAGCTCCCTGTTTGCCATCATGGTGCGACACCACCTGGTCTCATCTTCCCTGGCTCCTGTGGGACCAGGACCCCCACCCTGAGCATCCCACTGCTGTCATTGCCCTCTGCTGCTGGGAGGCTGAAGTCCTACATTTCCCTCGAATGGATAAAAGCAGGTGCTGACATCTCACTGGCACTGAAAACACACAGTCACTCTGGAGGGAAATCATTCCTTCCCACTAAGAAGTGCACTGGGTTAATCCCTCAATTCACCTCTGGGTGGTTTTTAAAGAGACTCTATAAATCCTCCTGAAGCAGAGCAGAGAGTGTGTGAATAACTCACAGCTACTTCCTTTTCTCACCCACCCCCCTGCTTATCTCTCCCTTTTTTGTCTTTTGGATAGAAAGATCTGCTTTATTAGAGATGCTGTCAAGACAATTAAGCCTGAAAATTGACCTACCTTACAGGATTAAAAGCCTTGTTATGGGCTTTGGCTTCAGGAATCACTTGGTATCTTGTCTTTAAAATACTGTTTGTCACAGCAGGAATTGAAAACAAGGGCATTAGCAGTAGGAGCAGCAGCAAGCTGGTGGCCAGGCAGTTTAATGGTGCTGATCTCATTCAGGTACAGGAGCTTGGAGACACTGTTTTCCTGACTCTTTCTCCTGCAGGTGAAATGGGGGGCCTTTGTCATCCAAATATTTAACAGCTTTGGGAAGTATTTCAGAAGAATGGCCATCAATTGATTTTTTTTTTCCACTCAAAACATTTCATTTCACTATTACTGGAATGAAATGACATAGTTTTGTGTTCCCATCTGCCTGCCTCTGTTTGAAAACACCCTGGCAGTGTAATGAAAGGCAGGCTCATTATCCAAAATGATGCCTTTCCTTTGCTTCACCTACCAAGAGCAGATTTGCTGACCCTGAATTGGGACAATACCCCCCTCCTCGATGAGTGGAGATGCTGGTGATTGAAAACTGACAGGAAACAGATTTTCCCTTCCTTTTATTGGTGCTGTATGACTGAAAAATCCCTTCTCCC
This sequence comes from Urocolius indicus, assembly GCA_013401255.1. Classification (NCBI taxonomy): domain Eukaryota; kingdom Metazoa; phylum Chordata; class Aves; order Coliiformes; family Coliidae; genus Urocolius; species Urocolius indicus. The sequence continues at coordinate 13,809 of WBNH01008952.1, read as the reverse complement.
ACAGCTTTAGTTTTGCATCTCCCTGGCAAAACTCAGTAAAACATTTGTGGGGCTATGAAGCTGTGAGATCCCTCCTTTGCTCTGCCTCTGCCATCAGCTTTTCCTGGAGGCAGCCACACTGTGCTGGGGACCAGGAACCAAGGTGCTGGGAACCCTTCAAGGGCTTTGAGAACTGGTTTCATCAACCTGGGAGTAAATCTGAGATGGCTGAGCTGAGGAACAATCTCACCCTGCTTTAGAGCATGGTGGCTCTGGGGGATTTGCTAATGCTTCAGCAATGTTTCAGTGGGATATTGTGGCTGCCACAGCCCCTGGGCAGGCAGAGCCCCAGGGCTCTCTGCCTGGGTTGCTGTGGTGTGAGCAGTCCTGATGGATCCTGCAGCCATCCTGAGCTGCAACACGGAGTGGGATGCTCTGGCCAGCCTGGGAGAGCTTCTCATGGTGTGTTTGAGTCTGCAGGCAGGGCTGGCTGCTCTTTTTGTTGCAAATAAAGCAGCTGAGATGTAGCCAGCATCCTTTGCTAACCTAAATTTACTTGAAAGAAACTTCTTCCTTCTGGAGACAGATCTGAATCGTGGTTGGGGTTTTTTCCCCACCAAGAAAAGCCCTTGTGCTGCCCTCCATCATCCTTTCAGAGGTGGCACCCACTCCAGCTCACCCTGCAACTGCTGAGGAAGGTTTTTGGCAGCCCATGGCTGCCATTCATCCCCCTTGGAGCATTTTTGGGGTTTCCCTGGTGGCTCACATCCCTGGCTTATTGAAAATTGAAATCATGGAATCACAGAACCCCTGAATGGTGAGGGCTGGAAGGGCTCTGCAGAGCTCATCCAGCCCAGCCCCTGCTAAAGCAGGTTCCCCTCCATCAGGGGCACAGGAACGTGTCCAGGTGGGGTTGGAAACCTCCTGAGAAGGAGCCTCCACACCCTCCCTGGGCAGCCTGGGTCAGGGCTCTGGTTTGAAAACACCAAACCCCTCTACCCCAGAGATGAAATTCCACAATTGTATGGGGCCAAGAGATAAATTGTGTCCCTCTGGGAAGGGTGATGGTGGGAGGTTTGTCTAGTGATGGGTTATGGCCGTTGGCCAGGCTCAGAGGCTGGAGGAGGAGGGAGGTTTGCAGACACCACCATTTTTTTTTTGGCCTTCAGCTTTCTCCATTGTCAAAAATGGTCCTTGCACAAGCCATTCAATAGAGCTGATATTCTGGTGTAGTGAAGGGAGAAAGCTTCATTATATTAAAGTCAAACATACAGGAGTATAGTGGAAAATTATACATTTCAGACTGTGCTTGAAAGAGTGGAGTATTAAACATCACAGTGAAAATAGCTGGTTGAGGTGTTCCCAGCCTGCTGTTAGGTGCTGGCTGAGAATTGGGGTTTTTTTTTTCAACCTATTTGTTTAATGATGTTTGGATTCTCTTCTCCTTTGGAGTGAGGGGGGACTTGCTGCTCTCTTCAGCTCTGGGTTTCCACCTGGCGACTGTAAAACCAGGGTAACATCCCCATGGGGCATCAGTTAGGCCGATGGAGAGCACTGGCCCTGTATCCCCCACCCTGTGCCTGGGGGAATGGATGGCAAAGCCCTCCCTTATCTCCCTCCCATGGCATCCTGTGCATCACCCTGGGGCAATGGGGTGCAGCAGCCTCCCCTCAGAGCCCCCTCCTCCTCCCTGCAGGGCTCTGGGGAGATCCTGAGCTGCCAGCATAGGGAGCAGCATTAAGGATGTGGCTGTCAAGAGGAGGCCAAGCCTGTCAGGATTTTAATTAAACAATTATCTTCTTGAAATAGGCATTTTCTAGCAGTCCTGAGTGCATGAGCAGAATCCTAATGAGAGCAGGAGAGGGGAACAGGAGGAAGCGAGAGCCTTCAGGGGAGCCCTGGCAGGGAGAGGGGCATGTGGGGCTGGGGGAGCTGGAGGATTGGGAGTACAGCAGGCTTTGGCTGCAGCCTCCTGATGTCTTTGGACCTGGGAGCCTGTGGGCAGGTGTTGATTGTGCTTGGAGCATCACCTGTGAGTACAAGGAGCGGGTACAAGGATGTGCTGCAGCCCCCCAGCTACCACGGTGCTGTTTTGAGGGAAAGAGGCTGTTTTGCTGAATTACATGTGCACCATACCTGGTGTAAATGGGGCATGGGAAAAGCTTCCCCAGCATTGAGGTGTCATGCAAGCAGTGATGAGACTGAGCCCTGCTGGTGCTGGGCAAGGGGTGGTTTGTCCCCATGGAATCAATGCCAGGCAGCCCCCAGCACAGCTCAGGCTTTGTGATGGGCAGCTTTGCCCTGTGGAGGACTCTGCTCCAGTTAACTGGGTGCTCATCAGCAGTTCAGAGGCAAGATGAGTGCCTGTCATTGTGTCAGCCCTGATTAGCACGCAGGGCTGTAATTAGGCAGAGCAGCCATGATTTCCAGCCTAGCTGAGAACTCAGGTAGCTTATTTGTGGCAGGGAGATGCTTAGAGGGATCTTCTCAGCAGACTGAGCCTTTGAGCTTGGGTATGATGAGTACTTCAAAAAGACATAGCTGTTTTGGAGGTGCAGAGCTCAGGAAATAGAAGTAACAGTGTTTTGTGGATCTTTGGGGTTGTTTTCCTTATAATCTTTTGGCATGAAGCTGTACAGAGATGCAGAGGGAAAAGGGAGGCCCCAGGAGCAGCCCCTTCCATGCACCAACATCCTGTGGCTCATGGAAGGTTTCTCTGGAAAAATAAAGGAGTTGTGGTACAATCTGTCTTCCCAGGGCAGGGAGTTCCTTAGAGAGTCCTGGTTAGTAAACTAACCATGAGCAGCAGTGTGCCCTCAGGGCCAAGAAGGCCAATGGCATTGTGGAGTGTATTAAGAAGAGTGTGGGCAGCAGGTTGAGGAGGGTTCTCCCGCCCCTCTGCTTTGCCCTGCTGAGGCCTCATCTGGAGTGCTGGGTCCAGTTCTGGGCTCCCCAGCTCAAGAGAGACANGGCAGCCCCCAGCACAGCTCAGGCTTTGTGATGGGCAGCTTTGCCCTGTGGAGGACTCTGCTCCAGTTAACTGGGTGCTCATCAGCAGTTCAGAGGCAAGATGAGTGCCTGTCATTGTGTCAGCCCTGATTAGCACGCAGGGCTGTAATTAGGCAGAGCAGCCATGATTTCCAGCCTAGCTGAGAACTCAGGTAGCTTATTTGTGGCAGGGAGATGCTTAGAGGGATCTTCTCAGCAGACTGAGCCTTTGAGCTTGGGTATGATGAGTACTTCAAAAAGACATAGCTGTTTTGGAGGTGCAGAGCTCAGGAAATAGAAGTAACAGTGTTTTGTGGATCTTTGGGGTTGTTTTCCTTATAATCTTTTGGCATGAAGCTGTACAGAGATGCAGAGGGAAAAGGGAGGCCCCAGGAGCAGCCCCTTCCATGCACCAACATCCTGTGGCTCATGGAAGGTTTCTCTGGAAAAATAAAGGAGTTGTGGTACAATCTGTCTTCCCAGGGCAGGGAGTTCCTTAGAGAGTCCTGGTTAGTAAACTAACCATGAGCAGCAGTGTGCCCTCAGGGCCAAGAAGGCCAATGGCATTGTGGAGTGTATTAAGAAGAGTGTGGGCAGCAGGTTGAGGAGGGTTCTCCCGCCCCTCTGCTTTGCCCTGCTGAGGCCTCATCTGGAGTGCTGGGTCCAGTTCTGGGCTCCCCAGCTCAAGAGAGACAGAGAACTGCTGGAGAGAGGCCAGTGCAGGGCCACAGAGGTGATGAGGGGACCAGAACATCTCTTTTATGAGAAAAGGCTGCAGGACCTGGGGCAGTTCAACCTGTTTTCCTGTGTAGTGCTTGGCCAGCCGCAATCCTGGGCTTCTCACCAGCTAGTTTGGTGGGTGGTAGCACTGTGGCAACCAAGCCTGGGGCTTCCTCTCTGGGCAGGAGAGCCATGTCAGGTCCAGGGCAGCAGGAGCAGAGGGACAGAGGATGCTGGACCAGACCCAGGGCACTGTGGGGTGCTCCTGCTCTGGGTTAGCTTGGCATCTTTACCAGTCCTAGCTCCTCTCTTTTAAAGTGATTCCCTGTGGAGTATTTCTTAGGCCTGAACAGTTCATACTTTTGTTGGAAGTCACCTATTGCGTGAAAGCCGATTTTATTTTATCTTACCCAAAATAAAGTCTAAAATTGAGTCTAAAATGGAACAAGGTGTCTACATTTTCACCAGTACATGGGCTGAACCCAAATTAATCTTTCATCCTCTTTCTCTAGCACTTTATAGCTTGTGGAGTTTTCCCAGTCCTAACTTTCTGCCTTTTCTTGCTTCTGTGGACAGTCAGGAGCTGTGGGTTCAGTGGGTGGGGAGAGCCATAGCCCATGGCACTGATATCCCAGGCCACTGAGCTCAGGGAGGAGGCACAACTGTCCCCCTTTGCTGCCTGCCTTCTGCTCTTCCCCTTCACAGGTGGACCCTTACCTGCCTTACGAGTACACCTGCGAGGGGATGCTGGAGCGGATCCACGCCTACATTCAGCACCAGGTTGGGGCCCATCCCTGTCCTTCTCTCTTCTCCTATGGGTCTGTTCATGTTCTTCTGGGCAAGCAACCGCTGACCCAGTGCAGCTCCCCCAGCAAGAGACAAGCCCCATGCAGCCTGATGGCAGAGAGCAGCAGGAGATGAAGGCTGGGGGAGAGTTGTTATGAATCAGAGATGCCAGGGGGTTGGTGGAACGTGGCTGAGGGTGCTGGGTCAGGTGCTGCAGAGAGTAAAGCAGCACTGGGAGAAAGGGTGACCTCATTCATGTTTACAAATCCACAAAGGGTATGTGTCAGGAGGATGCAGCCAGGCTGTGCTCAGGGATGGGACAAGGGGCAATGGGTACAAGCTGGAACATGAGAGGTTTCAGAGAAACACAAGGAAGAATTTCTTCCCTGTTGAGGTGAGAGAGCACTGGCAGGGGCTTCCCAGAGG
>WBNH01008951.1:377862-408047 GCA_013401255.1 Urocolius indicus | reverse complement strand
AGCCCCAACTCCTTCAGCCTTTCGACGTGAGCATTTGTTTTGGGGAAGGAGAGCTGCATGATTAACAGTAGGTTTAGAATAAAAGTTCCCTTTTTTGTTTTGTTTACAAACAATTGGGAATTTAGATTTGGTGGTGAATAATTTGAAGTGGAGAAAGAGGACTGCTAAAAAACAGTGTAATAATATGTCTGTAGAGCACTTTGAAGATGAAAAGCTCTGTGTACTGTAAACACTATTACTAGTATAGATTACTTTGTGTGGAATAATTAATCTAGCATAAGCAAAATGGGTTATTTTTTTGATGTACAATATAATGTTTCAGAAAGTCTAATGCACTGATGTATTTACTTTCACATTGTCACATGAGAAATTCATCCTCTGATTTTTTTTAATACGTGTGTGTCGCAAGGATTTACTTTGTTGTTACTTTGCAAACAGAGGCAGTCCTAATGCAGAACTACCTGTTCACAAATGTGCAACCACTAAGCTTGGGGGGAAAACAGGTGGGATTTTTGTAAAGATGGTAGAATAATCCTATGCAACGAGAAGGAGGTGCCTGTCAGATATGGAAGTGTTTGAGGGGCAATCAGTTTCCTTAGGCTTGTACTGGGGCTTTCGAGAAGACTTGACTGAATTTAGTTATAAAGCCACACAGGTGCCAGATTGTGCTGGGAAGTGATCACCTGCCAGGCTGCTCCAGATAAAACTCAGCAGCTCAGAGGCATTTTCCCAGGCTCCCAGATGAACAGTCTGTAATAGCCGTGGGAGAGGGCTTCCCAGTGCTCCACGTTGTACCACAGCCTCTTCTTGGCAGCCTTCTGGAAGCACAGTTCAGCTTGGCTGTGACTCCTTTGGAAAACAAGTGTTGCTGGATAGTCTTACAGTAGAGAGTCAGTTTTTGATACTTCCTCTCGGTGTCATAGGACTGCAAAATACAGCAAGCAGGGCAGATAACCATTCCCTTAAAAGGCAGCACACACTGGTCTGTATTTCATCTGAAACAGAACTGGAGAACCACTTTTATTTAGTCAAGTTTTAGGTTTCAGGTTCTATTTATTTTGTTGGGTTTGGGGTTTTGTTGGCTGTTTATCTTTGGAACCTGGATCTAATGATTTAGGTGCACAGTTTTGAAATAAGAAAAAGAAAACTCCAGATCACTAAGCATTTTCTTTCTACTTCTGTGTTCATAATCTGCAAATGGAACTTTGTCAACGTTACACGATAAGAAACTGAAGATCAGGCCCACTGGGTTTGCTGAGCCAAAGATCTGTGACCCTTCTCTTCACATTACTGTCTGGAAAACACTCTGTAACTTAAGGTTGAAACATCTGTGGTGTGCTTAAAAGGAGCTAGTGATGGCTCATTTGGTACGTATCAGTTGGTCCCTCCTTCCAGATACCTTGAGCAGCAGCTTTTGGTCTTTACTGAGTATATACTGGCCATCTTCCCATAATCCATGCTTGCCCGAAGCCAACGTGAGTATTTGCTGGTATATAAACAGAGTTGATGGTGGACAAGTCTGGAATTGAGAATAGACTTAGACTCATGCTGAGTAACTGTGTAGAAAGTTTAAAAGGCTGCAAGTTACGTGAGGTTGTCAGATAATAAGGTTTTCTGGTGGGAATTATTGTTCAGTTTCTTATTTCATGAAGCAGAATAGTTAATTTGATAATATGTTTCTCTTGAAGGAAGCAGAAAGACTATGGATTAGATCAGATGTCACATGCAAGAGGGTTTCAAAACATTTGAGGGGCATAGCTGTATGATACTTTCAAAATATAGGTATCTTGAATGTAATGCATCTTAATACTTTCTCACAGCAACAAGTAACAGCAAATCATCTGTTCAGGCTAAAACTGTTTCCTAGTATTTGTTCCTCTGGGCTGAGCTTATTAGCTCAAGTGCAGCTCCCTATGAAGACTCTGTAAGACTTTCAGTCTTGAGCTGACACTGCAAAAATACTGTAGAGGTGTCTTGATCTCTTACACTATTATTTATCTTGATAGATTTGGAGGAGGTGTTCTGTTCCAGGGAACGGTAGCCAGCTGAATTGAGGGCCTTTAAGAGGAATTGGAAAATTTGTTCGGGCCATTAGTCAATCAAATATGATTAAACACTGAACCTCTCAGACAATATCAGGAAATCAAGAAAAATAAACATATATACATATCACTGTTTCATGAAAGAATTTCAGGAATGAAGTTTCCTGCTTTTCCTTGTGAAAAGCACAAGATTCACACTTTTTAAGTTCATCTCAAGAAAAACACAAGTGTACTATCCCCTAGAAATGAAGATGAAAAGACTCTTTTAATATTCACTCTCTGAAGATTTGTTTGCAGAGTTGTATTTTTAGGAATATTCTTCTTTTCAGTGTTACAGAGCTCCCAGTGGAAGATGATATAATCACACTGACAACTTATTTAGATACAGGGCAAATTCTTTGATTTGGCTTACCCTGCTAACAACGTTAAAGAACTGTGGATGCCAAGCTCAAAATAGCTAAAAGTAATTTTCTTTAATTGTGCTCGTAAATACACAGTTAATAAAGCTGGTGGATTACAGCCAAAGTTTTCTTCAGCACTCATCGTTTTTAACAAGGGTTCAACTTGTCACATCTTGACTTAATCTCTAAAGGAAAGTCAAATTTTAGGTGTCTTCCTGAGGGGAAGGAAAAAAGATGTCTGATAAATTTCAAAGGGATTGATTGTAATCAATAACTATGGTTCTTAATGAGAGGTGATGCTGAACAGCACCTGATGGTGAGCTCCAGGAGATCTTGTACAAGTAGGAGAATTGTAGACTGTACAGGAAAAGACATACATTTTGAGGCTTATACTTAGCAATAAGGCATGTTTTTGGCACTTGCCCTTAGTAGAGATTGAGACTGGAACAAGCAAGCTTTTCCTACTTCTTTTTAAATAGCTTAGAAGAACGTGGCAGCACTTAATTTTCTGATTTTTTTCTGTGGTAATTGCACTGAGGATATCTGACTGTCTTGGAAATAACAATAACATAAGTCTTGCTAAACCCATCAGAGTTAGGAGAAATACCACTACCTCTCTTTTGCACATTCATTTTAGTGAGGTTTACAGAGAGACTGTGTCAAAGGAGCCATACATGGCAACTTCTTTCCATTTCAGTGGGAGTTGGGTTGTTAAATACCTTCATGCATCAAACCTTAACTTATTTACTCGAGGCCATTTGGGAATTTAAGTAGAAGATTTTCTTAGCTGTAGTCTAATAGTCTCTTCACTGTAACTTAATCCTTTCTGTCCTTTTCTTGTGCTTCTGGTGCACAAGGATTTCTGTCATTCTCAGGAATAGAAACTGGGGAAGCCTCTGTGTATGTTACAGGTATCTATTGGGTCAGCCAAGCCAGCTCTGTCTGCTTGTGGGTATTGAGGAGTTTAAATGTATGCATTCCTCACTATATTAAATGGCATTGTAGACCTTTCATGTTTGGTTTGTTTGGGTTGGGGATTTTTTTTGTTACAGCCAGCAATTTTCTGTCAGCTTTGAGTATGTCACCTTTCTCTAGAGGGTAGTTAAGTAAATGGGCATCTGAAGTGATCTTGTGGAATATATATGCAAAAACCATTATGAATTGAACTCCAGCCTGTTGGACTAGTGTCCATGACACTGGGCTATTAACCAATTAATTGATTTAACTGTATTTCTGAGGTTGGATACCAGAATTTGGTGGTTAGTAATTTCTTTAGGTACTAATGTCTTGAGACTTAGGTCTGAGCAGTTTCTTTTTAAAAAAAGATACTTAAGGTTATGTTTTCTTTTATATAGCTGAGCTGCTGCTGCTTTCTCTCAGTCTTATCTTCACAGGTGTGCAACACTTTGAGACCAGAATGATCCAGACACCCTTACACTTAGCATTATTCCTTTGTTTTATGTTACAGCCAACAGTTTTCACATTACTGCCTACTTTGTGAAGAGATGGGTTAACCTCCGCTGTGCTGTAGGGAAACGTTACCGTGGTAAGAAATCATTTTCTTGTGGTGTTACTTAGAGTTTTGCATTTCTGAGTAAAAGAGGGGACACAAACTAATACTTTGTCAGATTTTTTTCAAACTGAATTTTAAATTGGTGTATGCCTTGCCTCAGGGTAATCAGCTAAGCCACACCAAATTCTGTAAGTATGATGAGACTCAGCACTTTACTGAGTCTCTGCAGGGTGAATCAACCAGAGGTTGCAGTAAGAATCGCTTCATTGTTGTTTGAGTGTCTTGTGACATCAACTGTACAGTACAAGTGTATGCAAGAAAAGGCTTTCATTCACGTCAATGCTGTAAAATCTTTGCATGGGTGATGTCATTGGACCAGACTTTTTTTTTTTCAAGTTTTCTCAAGCCAAGATGCTCCTAAGGAAGTGATATCAATCCTCTTCCACCAACAGCAACAAAAAGGATCTGTAACAATCACTGCCCTTTGTGTTGAGCTTTTGATATTAAAAAGAGCAAAATTAATCGATGTGGTGCTCTTAAAATATTTAGTACTTGAATGGATATCTTAAAAGAATTTCTTATTTTTATAGGAATTCATTATATGCATAAATGTCTCATCTCTCTTCAAATGCCAATTAGTTGTTTTCTAGGTCTATATTAGTAGGAGACATAACAGTGTTGATTTTAAATCTTTCACCAAACTTGTTCTTCCAGCCTCCAGGAAGAATACTTGGAATAGCAGTATCTGCATTGGTATCTCAGCATTGGTTTCTGTGTATTAAAATTGAACTCTTTTTATCCAGCAATGAATACCTAAAGATACTTTCACTTTGTTAGCCAGCAAGTCAGATGGTTATAAAATGTAGCAGTAAAAATGTCTTAACTGGAATCAACTTGCCCTACTGGTATTGTCAAAAAGAGGGGCTCTGATGCTGCAATCAAAACTTTGCTTCCACGTGAAGTTCCTAACAAGGAAGGAATTTCATTTTGCTCCAAATAAATAGTAAAACAGGCCCATATCTTCAACAAAAAAATTGTCACTGTTGTTTCCTTTCTGTAATGTGCACCCAGTACTTCACAAACAAAAACCTAATAGAAGAATGTTGCATACTTTAATTGGTGATGCTCTCTCAATACCTAAACTAAACTTACCTAATTAATGGAACTCCACACATCAAATTCAGTCTTTGTAACAGTTGTCCAACTTTTCTTCTGTAGCCTGTTTGGAAGATGTCCATAGACTGCTCCAGTTTGAACACCGTTGTATTACATCTTTGTTGTGTGGCTTTTCAGATCCTGAGGATAAAAAGTGGGAAAGAACAGTCTGGCACAGCATGAATGCATCCTAGGACACAATTTTACTAACAAAGTTGATGTTTCTGAAAGGATATGAAAAGCTTATACTCATTATCAAGTTACAGTAGCTTAACAAGCTATGGTGCCAAAGAGAGACCTGTGTATATGCTTTTTCGATCAATGACAAATGCAAGGTCACCTGTTTTAACATCCCTGTCTTTCATTGTAATGACTGTAGAAAAGTCACTGCTGACATGCACTGAGAGGAGTCTCTCACATAGTAATGGAGATATGCCGTTGGTGAAGAAGCAATACCTTGTAGAGAGGCAGTCACACAGCTGGATAACCTGATAGTCACGAGCAAATTGTGCACATCATGCCTACACCCAATTTGTTGTGGGGAGATGTTCTACCAAAAAACCATCTATGAGGTCAACCTCGTGGGTTTTTTTTCCTGTGTACCTTATCTCTCTCATATCCCAGAAAACAGGGTGCTATGGCTTGTTTTTTAAGTATAACAAACCTGTAAAACTAGTAACTCTTACTAGAAAAGTAAAACAAACCAAAAGCCACCAAAAAATTGAGCTGAACATAATTGTTCAGAAAGAATCTGATACGTAAAGTAGCAAAAGATCCAGCTATGCTTTTTTCATAGCATTGCTAGGTACTGAATAAAGCTCTCTCAGGTCTTTTCTGATCTGAGAACCCTTCAATTTTTAATCCTTTGTAAATAGAAGCTTTGTTATGTTCATAACAAACCATGTGATCTTGAGTAAAAGATGTTATTCAGTAGCAGTTAACCACTTTGTTTAATGGCTTCAAAAATCACTGTAGTTAGAGTTGGAAACACCTTTATGCTGAGTTTTTATGCCAAGTCCTGATTGAATACGTTGTGCTGTATTAAAAACATAATTTACAGCTTTTGTGATGGAAAGACTCACCGGAATAGCACAAAAGACATCGTTGTTAAGGAGTTAGTCTGTTGGTTCTGCCTGGTAGATTTTTCCAGGGGTGCAGGTGGACTAATTTGCAGCCCTGGCCATCCTCTTGGGAGCTAAACTTACTCTGACTTATTGATTTTTTTTGGAATGGTTTAAAAAAGCAAAACAAAAGGAGGGATGGGATATTTGAGAAACTACTGGAGTACATCAAGTGAGTTAGTGTGCCAATTAAAATGAAATGATTTTCTTTACTAAAATAGCAAATATACATGTATATGTTGTTGTTGTTATGTATAGTTTTGACTATTGTTATTATTTCCATAATCTTTCCAATTCTTTTTTGTATAGAGCTACGTGTGTTTCCAGACAGATTTATAGTTTGCATCAGTAAACTTGAAGCTACTCCAAGTGCTTGGACGTGTGAAAATGGTGTGTTGGTATGTACAAAACTGTTCTATACATTTTCTGGTTTGTTTTATAGTGTTAAGATTGAATGCTTATGTAAAGGTGTAGTTATTCACATATTGGTGACTGTCATTGGAACAAGAACATTGACAGCTGGACCAAAGTATTCAAAAGGACATCCTGAAGGGAATCTGAAGCAGAAGTGGGAATTTTTGAAAGGTTATCATGTTCTGAGACACATATGGCTATATATTTATACATTTATACCATGTATGTATAAAGCTTGGTATGATTTTAGCACCTTGATTTAAAGGTATTTTCTTCTTTTATATTTTGTCTTTGTAACATTTTACTTTCCAAAATTATATTGGGACAGCTTTTAATATCTGTGGATTTCTTGTATGTTTTCTTAGTGCTAGTTCTGCAAAACAACTCAAATGGATCAGTGCTAGCACTGCTGGGAAAAAAAATCCCCAAACATTACTGGAGAAAAAGGCACTGCTGTGTAGTTAAATACCATAAACAATTCTACTTAAATATTTCATCCTGGAGGCTTTATCAGGGTCAAAGGCTTATGAATTTTATGCTGCAGTTAACTGCTGATTGTCTCAGGAGTGTTCACATTGACCCAGCTGGCCTGCTATATGGCACCAGTGTCTTCTGTGCTCACAGTAAGAGTCAGAATTACATGCCGAGGTCTTATGTATATTTTAGTAGTTTATCTTAGCTATATTAAAGTGTACTTGACCTCTGAAAAAAAAAGCTTTTCTTCTACTCATACAGGTTAGTATTTTTTCATATCAAACACGGTAGTTTTTGTTAATTATACTGAATGCAGATTTTATTGTCTTGATTCCCAGATCAGTGAGTATCCTTAAATGTCAAAGTATCAACCCAATGTTTTTCTATCTCTCAGGAAAAAAATAAAGCCCGTTTGCTTCAGAAGTATTTGAAAATTACTACTTTCCTGGTGTTGCCTTGAAAACTACTTAAATGCTTTAAGTAGAAAATCCTCTCTCTGCATTTTGACTAAAAAATTGTCTTTTTTTTTTTTAAACTTGCTGAAGTATCTCTTATGAGATATCAAATTCCTCCATTTGGAATGTTAAATCTTTACATAAAATAAAAGATGAGAAGTTTTCTTTTGTTACTTTCACTTGATTCTATCTAGTAAGGGAAAGGTAAATGAAAACCCCAATGATATGGACTATTTCAAAAATTGATCTTGATCTATGGAAGTTCCTTGTTATTTAAAGGGGATTTTAAACACTTTTATGTTTAAAAAATAACAATAAATCTCTGAGTGGGATCAAAACCTCATCAGTAATAGAGTCTTAGGAGTTTGCTTTACTTACAGATGCAATACGTGTGTGTAGAGCTGGCTGGTGCAGTCAGTGTAATATGTTGGTAGGAGAGAGTAAGAAAGTTAACCCTAAGCCATCTTGCCTCATTTGAAGAACTAGCAAGATGGGAAGAGATCCTCAGCAAAAGTTTTGTAGTAGCTTTTTAATTCTTACCACTCTAAGTTAACTGCTCTACTCAGACTGTTTTGTTGATCCAGATTTTCTACAGCATGTTAGTACCAAATTTATCATATCCTCCAGTTCTTCAGTACTCTGCCAAAGTGAGGGAGCATTTGATTGCCACTGAGAGGTAATTCTGAGGTTTTGGCACTCCAGAAGTAAAAGCTTAGGATCTGCAGTTTGTGTGTGTACTTTCCTCTATGCAGTTTAACAGTGAGTATGCTTGAACTCTAAACTAGACTACAAAAGACCACCCAGAAGACCTTTCCGTTGATATACTCCAGTGTATTCTGTCATGGGCTAAAAATGAGGCATATGTTTTGTTTTCCTCTGTATGTTGTCTGGGTTTGAATAATTTCATAATGTTGCATGCAAGTTCTTTTAAACATTGAGTCAGCTCACACCCTTGGTTTTGAGGACCTGGCTGTGTTTTATAGAAGTAGTTTAATTAATGGGGATTTGATCACTTTTTGGTGTTGCTGAATGTCACTGCAATTACTTGGTCGTGACTTCACAATCTTTTTTTTTTCTTCAAAATAAGAAAAAAAAAAAAAAGGCAAAACCCTGCTTTTGTGCTAGTTTGTGGTTTGGGTCAAACTTTCATTCCTGAGCTCTGTCAAGACAAGTCAGGCTCAATGCCCTGCTTTCCCCATTACTTGGAACTACTTTTATGTCAGCCTAATACATGTTTCTTTCACTCACTGCAGCGCGCTCTCTTTTCAGCACTTTATTCTTTACTTTCACAGTGCCTCTTAGGCTAGTCTCTGTATCTCTGAAATAAACTGTGCTTCAAGAGTTTCAAGGGATATATAGCCAGATATGAAATGAAATTCTTATGCCTTACATCTCAGGAAAGATCATAATTAGATTGCTTTTGAGATATTCATGAGCACAAACTTTAGCATCAACTGCCAAGAGAAGCAATTTGAAGCCTTCTGTGATGCATTTTGTAAGACCAAAGAAAAGGTAGATTAGGCAGTCTCTGTCAGATTAGCTTTAAGCATAAACTAATAAAAGATTTGAGAGTACATGTAGGGCTGCAAAAAATAAGGAAGAAAATCCATCAGTATGTAATTTTCTAGAATCTATTTAGAAACAGGTGTTTCTGTGGTCATATCTAAAAATCAGGCTGCAGGCAGTAATAACCACTTTGGAAGAAGGGAAATAGAAACAATGCAGCAAGTTATTGAAAATACATAAGCAAATTGGAAATATTAAGGAAAAAATATATAGAAGAATAGTCTGGCTGGTTAATGCTAAGTTTAAACAGAAAACCATTGTTTCCTCTTTTGCCAAACTATATAATCTTGAATAGTTTTATCTCGAAAAAGAAGACAGTTTTGGGAACATGGCAAAAGAGGAAACCCAGGGAAATGTATAATAGCTCTGGAGAGATTAGTCATCTTTGTCAATGACGACATTTTCTTGATGATTATTATGTAGAGAGCTAAAATGGAAAATTGGAAATGGGTTATCTGAAGAAACAGTGGAAATGGAAATGGGTGAAAGGCTTATTGGAGACTTGTGAGCATTTGAAAATGTGCTAACAATGGAGTATTCATTGATAACCACATCAGCTTTATACTAGAATCTATGAGAGGAAGCTGTTTCAGGGAAAGCATGAAGGAGGTTCAGCCAATGATGATATTGAAGTTGAAACTGGAAATTATCAGCATGTGAAATCAGAAAAGTGAAGAGTAGATCCTGTCTTGATTTAGAAGATCTCAGGGTTTTCACTGAGCCTTCTTACTTTACAGAGACTATTATAGCAAAATAAAGATTATTTTCCAAACAGAATATTGCTCCTAAAAAATCAACGAAACAAAAAGCCCTGTAGGTATACAAGGAGAAGAAAAGTGCTAAAGATGTGAGCAGTGCTGTTTAAACCTCCTGCAAAGAAATAAAAGCACACTACATCATCTTCTTCATACAGGTCTAATTCTATAAACTGTGTCTTTGTTACATACTTCAGATACATTAGAGAATTCTCTTTCTTAAAACTATTAAGAACATAAATGGTATCATTTGCTTGGATTTTGATTGTGCTGGGAAGAGACTTCTGGTTCTTTCATCAAAACATGCACACTTAGCTGTAATTAACAGGAGACTTCAAACATTAGAGAACATGCTGCTGGAATAGTGCGTATATTGGAAGTAGAATGAAAACTTTTTTTCAGATAGCAGCAATTTGTAAAGATTATTAGAAGACTTTATGTGGAATTTAGTTATCTTAAATACTTTAAAGACTATTTTATTGTTAAGTGATATCAGATTGGGTAGGAGAAGAAGGAAATGCTGTGAAATACAATTGCACAATTCAGACAGTAAGTTCTAATCTTGGCATGGAGCTGTGTGTATATGTGTGTCTGTGTATATCTAGATATATGTGTGTATATATACATATGTGTGTATATAAATGTATATAAAATCTCACAGTTAAACTGCTGTAATGATGGGCTCCTGCTGAAAAGGTCAGTCCACATCCCCTCTAGTTCCAGCTACATATTCCTTTCCTTTCTGATTACAATGGACCAAGTGATTCTTCAGTCAAGAATGAATTAGTTCATTGACTCGATTCAGAAGAAAGAAGATTTATTTGTGAAGTTTCTCTGGTTTTTATTGGAAGATTAGTTCTCTGTCATGTCAGTTCACTGACCCAACTCATCCTGTACCCACACAGTTGCCAATTGTGACACAAAATATGTTGCAGCATCACGCAGCCAGGATTTAGATGAAGAGAGCAAGCCCATCCCTTTAGGTAGCAGTTGATAGTTACCGTGGTTTGGATGGAACATCCAAAACACACATCAGTGTTACAGTTGCTGAAATACTTGTTGATGGATTTGTATTTCCTTATCCTTTTTTAAAATGTCATAAAAGCTAGTTTTCATGTGTTTTCAGATAAAATGCTGAATTCTTTTCAGTCATTATAGGAAACATAGCTAAAGGAGAACAACTTCATAAAGTTGTCGTTTGGTAACTGCATGAACAGGGCTCATTACTTTTTTGAGAGAGGTAGAGAGGGGAAAACTGCGGACTAATGAACCCTATTAAAATACCACATAGTGGAACAGGCAAAGGATTGCATTTCACTTTGGAGAGTTTTCACTTTTGACACTTCAAACTTCTGTGACTTTTTTTCTACTCATCCTTTGTAATCTGTTCCATCCTATCTGAGACTGGTGATACTGAAACTTGAAGTCCAGTCCCTACTTCCTTCTCTTCCCCAGGCATTCTTGTCTCAGTGTCTGTCAGTACTGGCTGTGTGGGGAGCTGGGTTAATTCATTGATTCATCTGAAAACAAGGGGATTTTTTTTTGTTTGGGTTG
Organism: Urocolius indicus; assembly: GCA_013401255.1. NCBI lineage: Eukaryota > Metazoa > Chordata > Aves > Coliiformes > Coliidae > Urocolius > Urocolius indicus. The sequence goes on along the minus strand of WBNH01008951.1, from coordinate 396,597 downwards.
TTTTTTGTTGTTTGAGTGGTTAGCTTTCAGCTGGGTCACTTCAACCTGACTCTCCTGCATGGCTGCATAAATGCTAGTGTCAATACAGACAGTTGGGTGTGAGTGTGTTGGGTGAGAGTGAAACTTCTCTTTCGATGTTAAATTAGCTTGAATCATAACACTGTCGAAACTACATCACCAGGCAATGATACTGACATCTTTGCCTTGCTCCTAAGGAAGAAAGCTACGGTGGTTTTACAATATTCCCTTTTGTCCCAGCTGTCTGCCTCTTCCCCTTGGAGATTACCACTCCTACAGCAGTGTGCCAAAAGGGCCGTGTGCCTGCATCTCATCTCGCTGCATATCAGTCTTGTGGATTCCTGCAAACCAAACTTCCCTGCTTTTTAAGCTGGTGCATTGAATTGCGGGTGGGAGCAGCTGGGGCATGTGCGTGTCCTCCCTTCTGCCAACTCTGCAGTGGGGGTAGGAACCTCCTGCAAAAGGGGAGGGAGGATACCTGAGAGTGGTAATGCTGTGCATTGCCTCAGTGAGATTTGTCTGAACTTGTCTTAGTTTCTTCTTATAGCTTACAAACGGATTTATTTTCTGCATGGCAAAAGTCTAGTAGCTGTCTGCTGTTTGTTATATTAATGTTCCACAGAAGTGGACAAGTGATGAAATGAAATCTGACACAACTATTTCAATTAGTCAAGACTGGAGAAGGCTATGGAGAATTTCAGAGAAACCTCACAGAGATGGGTAGAAGGGCATTAGGACTGTAAATGAAAATCATCTGTTGATAAATGCACGGGAATATTACTGAAAAGAGCAATCAGGGTGTTCATGTGTATCACTGAGGGAGTTAACTGCACAATCTCTGGAAAAAGGCCAAGATGTTGCTACAAGGAACTGATTCGAAAATCCTTGTCCTGTAGCATTATTTATCTAAAAAGCATATGTGGAGTGAAATAAAAAGCATAATACTTAAATGGTCTTAAAGCCAATAAGTGAGTTGAATACATCTTCAATAAAAGATTCTGTACCTCTCACTGTGCAAAACCCAGACGGAGGACAGCAGAAATACAAAAGGGCCCTGTAAGTGCAGCATAAATGATTAAGCATCTAAAATGATTTCCATATGAAACAAGTCTTCAAAAAGTAGAGACAAATTGAGTAATCCTTTAGTGATTTTGGTAGTTGCTTCTTATATGAGTGCACCAATTGATTTGAATGTTACTGCTTAGCAGCCTTCACAAGATCTCATTTGTCAAAGCCTTGTGGTTATTTAAGATATTATCATCTGTCATCATCCTTTCACCTCCCTCATTTTCCTCTTCCCTCTCACTCTTGCTGTCACAGCTTATGCTGGTGGTTAATGCAGATTTCAGCAAAGATTCTGGACTTTGCACTGAATGATGTTCGTTCCTCTTTGCAGACTCTGAGAAGATGAGTGCCTCTGACAAAGGTGCAGGGTGGAAGGCTGACAGTGGTAAAATTTAAAGCTACAGTGAGCTAAAGCTTTTATTTACCTACTGTGAATCTGCAAGGCTTTGAGGACACTACAACTTAGGTTTAAATCACTTCAGGTTTTGATAATAATTGTCTATATTCCTGATGGACAAAGAATAGTTGATGGATTCTTTTTTAGATTGTTTTAAAGAGCAATCAGTTCCTCAGCCTTCTGCAGAAATCTGATACGACTAATAGGAGTTTCATAACTTGACTGAACAGTAAGCTGAAATATATAGTGGTAAAGTTCACAGAAGGATTTTTGAACAATTTGTAATGATTTGAAAGTATTTGGAGGGGCAGATCCCCAGTGAGAGCTCAGAAATCTTGGGGGCTTTGTGGGTAGTGGTGTTTGTTTTGGAAACCAGGCTGAAACGTTGACTAAGTTGTTGAACAGTAACAGTGTCTCAGACTCTCCAATTCTGCCTGCTTTACCTATTTTGATTCTGTATAACCAGCAAGATCAAGAGTATTAATTATTCTTTCCAAGATCACCTACAGTTGCTAAACACTATTGTCAATATGTAAAGGGAACACTTGTTTTCAAAATCAGGGGCTTTTCCCCAGTTTGGCGCTTTTTTTTTCCCTATAAGAATTGGAGTGTCAAGTGTATGAATCACGTTGTTCTGTACATCATGTACTAGAAGTAGTTTTCTGTCAGATAACCCATGCTATATCTGGAAGGATAAACACAAAGTTTACTTCAGTATTACTGAGAGGTGTTTAGACATCTGTACTGGTTGACCCTCATTTAGATTTGGTAGGCAGATAGAGGATCCTCATGTCAGACTGTTACAAGGATTGCAGGAGTGCCTTGTTTTTTCAGATAGTCATGGGACAACGGAGTAGTAAATTCCTTTCCTTGTTGTTTGTAAGTTGGGGAAAGGGGTCGAGCTCCGCATCATATTGCTGTCTTATTTTATAAGGAAGTCTTTAAAGTATAAAACGTGTATCTTGCATGCATGTCCTCTTTCATAACTACTGGAAGCAGGAACCTTGAAATTGATGGCAAAGGCTGGCTCTAAAGATCCTTGCTTTTAAGACATTGTTTTTTTTAAAAATAACCAGCATTAGTATGCTTTATGTTTTTCTTCAGTGTCATTCAGCAAAGTTAATTTGATGGAAAAGCTCTTGTCTTTTCCCAAGCTACTTATCAGTGGGCACTTTCTCTGAAGACAGAATCTGAGCCTTGTAGCATCAGTATATAAAATCAGAATGATTAACAGCTCAATTACCTAACATTGATTTTCACACTTTTTACCATGAAGCAAATACACACAGCACCTATCACATGCTTCTCACTGTGTAAAGAAATTATTTGCTTCAAGAGCACCTTCTGTAGCTTTAGAAAGTATTAGATGTGTTCTTCTCTCCATGTTACAGATACATATCAGTTTCTAGAAAGCCACCCTGCAGGATCATATTTCCTTAGTTTTATGCTATTGACATCTGATTAGGAATTTCTCTATTTTCTATTACCCAGCAAGCATCCAAATGCAAATCTAATGAGCTCTGAATTTCATACATTCAGAATAATCTGGGTTTCCTGCTTTATGTAAAATATCATTAAAATCCAAACAAAAGACTTCAAAAGCAAAGAAGGCATATTCCACATACAAGTCATATGCTTTAAGCTACTCTGATGATGCTTTGGGGACCTTCGGAGTGTTTGGAGTTGCCAGGATTTATGTATTGAGTGCAAAACCTGGGTTCACACCTTGTATTTTGAGAAAGTGGAATGTCACAGGGGCTTGTAACAGACCGGACCAGTTCTTGCACTAAATAGTACAGACCACAGGGACTCTTGACAAGCCAAAATTTAGTGCTTAAGATCCATGGTGCCAAATCAAAATGAATTTTGGTAGTAGATGATGAAGACTGTACTGATCCAGAAGTTAGACTTTGCTTTTTGTGCCAGGCCACTGGTAGGTTAATACAGTTCTGCTCCTTCACCAGAGAGATCCAGTTTTCTCTGGTTGTTTCTCCAATTTCAGTCTTTTAAAAAATACATTCTTTTCAACCACCAGCATTCCTTAAAAATACCGATTTCAAATGAAAAATCACTACTCCCATGTGTAACATGGACTGATCCTTAATGTTTTTTACTGGAACTTACTGACTTATGGAGCAGGACAGTCCAATATTCTGCAAGAATAATACCAATTTCTCTACTTGGAAAACTTCTATGGATGTTTTATGATGTGGTAGAAGTTCATAGTAGAGTTGCTGGGATGGATGCATCACTACATTGGAAATGCTGAAAAATTTGCATTGTGAAATTGTGGGAAGCTTTTCTTTCATGTGGGTTGAGAGAGGGCAGAAGACTAGACTCAAAGTCCTGCCTATTTTCTATCAGTTGGATGATAGTATCTGATCAAGCCTCCTCACTTGCTTTAGGAGCCCTTTTTTGTCTATCAGATTGGAAAGAGTCCTATATGACCTCTCTGATCTGCCAGTCATCTATTGGAAAAGTTCTGAAGCCTAAAGCTTATCTGAAATGATTGAGCTTGTGATACTGCTTAGACTGTTAGGAGAAATCATGCAATTGCAAGTTCACATAAAGCTCCTCCAAATAAGCTTTTCCATCTAATTCTTCTACTGATTTTAATTTTATTCACTTGTTTGTGCCTGGGATAATACCTTAATTCATTGCTTTCTCTATTATATTCAGAGTCTTGCAGCACTACATTTGATTTATTGGACCAATTGATGTTCTCTATTAAGTATTTTTTGATTAGCTGGTTGAGCCACATTGATAAATGCAGTTCAGAAACAATGTGGGTTTTATTGTGTTGGATTTTTTTGCTAAGCAGACATGAAATTTAATTATCCCTTTCATTATCCCTACTTTATTGGTACCATGAGCACATGCAACTGTTATCCTGAACACAGGAAGAGACAACTAAAACGTGTGAAGTGGAATGAAATGAGAGGCGGGAAGTGGGGCAGTACTGGTCACTTTGGAAAGTTTTCTTCCATCCTACCATCTCAAACCCTAGACTGGAGAAAAATAGAAGAATCAATATATTTGTACTGTCAGACTGAAAAGACCAAACTTTTTACTCCTCAGGATAACGAGTTGTAAGGTTTTGTCACAAGTGCACATCCTTGAGTAGTTCTTTGACAGGTATTTAATGCTGTATTGCTGAACTCAGCCATCCTGGAGAGAGCTGCAGATGGCAGTCACCACTTTTCTATTTCTGAGGGTTTCTTTTTCAACTTGAGTGAGGTAGTAAGTTGAGTGAGATAGTAAGAGTTATTTTCCAGTTTGATAAGCTTTAAAGCAAATATATCATAGTCAAATATATTGTGTAGCCTAATAGCCATATTTCTCTGTAGGTCTTAATAGAGGTTTTTTTTCCCAGACATCTCTTTGGATAAGTACTAAAGGATCTTAAAACCAGGTTTTGAGAGGGCAATATGATGAGCAAGTATGATAATAAGACTTTGTCAGCTTCACTTCTGCTGGCCTTTCTTTGCCAAGTTTTAGTGACAAAAAGGGGTGAGCTTACCCTAGGATTTTAAGAGCACATATTTCTAATAGAACTTGGCAGTTCAAGGGCTAAAGAAGCATTTCCATCTTTCGTGCCCACCCAGTCTCTATACAAATGTAAATACGTCTGTCTTTAACAATTTGCCAAGAAATGTGGTTTTAATTTGTTACCAGCAATCCCACTCCCTGCAGCTCTTTCAGAGTCAAGTCACAAGTCTGGCGGTGCTTTGACGTTGTTCTCTGTCATGGTGTCATTGTTTATATGATGTCTGCTTTTGCTGTCCTCCTTTTTATGCCTGGAATATTTTTCTTTAATTATTTCACTGCCTAAAAGGAATTTGGGATTACTAGACAGGATGAGAGCAGATTAGCTTTTTTTCTTTCTTGAACAAGTGCTGAAGTTCCCATAGGAAATACACAGTATTCCCAAAACAGACACCAGGTTGGATTTTTTTTTAATTAACTAAAATTATTAAGTCTAATAAAGAAAATAAAGGAAGTATCACCAATAATGACTGAGTGTCTTAGTAGTATATGGAGTGCCCATTGTTGTTATTTATGACTCTCTCTGCCTTCTATTGTGGACTTATTCCAGCCTTAGGGAGTTTACATCACTCCTAATAGCAAAAGGCTCTCTGGTTCCCACAGAGTCTTTCAAAGACTGACTCATATGCCTTATGTTAATTGTTCAGCTCTCAAAATACAGCACTTACAGGGTGTGGTTCCAAGGGGAAAATCTACTGTACTTAGAGGGCATGTTCAGAAGTGTTTCACATTATAAATCATTTTGATTTTTAATTTTTTTTAATGCCTTAACCCTTTTCTGTCAGTACTGTGATAAGCTATTTGGAAACAAAATAAGAAGTTGCTGATGGTGTAAGTGAGGGAACACGTTAGCCCTTCAACTCTGGACCATTCACTCCAGTCTGACTCGACTCACAAGTGGCACGGCGTCATCATCTTTGCCTCTCTCCAGGGTCTGCTCTTCACACCCTGGAGTGACGTTACATTCCGGGCAATGCTCATGCACTGTTCCCAATCAGGTGCAAGTTAGAACTGAGGTTTATTGCTTATCTGCAGTAGAGTGTAATTGTGGATAGGAACTGTCTTCAGCCCTCCTCTGCGTTTTGTACAAAGTGCTGCTTTCCACCCATTGCTTACCACATCTACAGGAACCGCCTTAGCAGACTGACCATCCTGCCTGGCTCATGTCTTCAGCTGAAGACTGAAGAAGATTCAATAGAATCAGCCTCACCAGCTACCACACAGCAGAACAAGCACGGTTCAAATGCTTCTGCCTGTGTTCCTGCTCTCTGACTGAGTAGGAGTGCTCTCCAGCAGACTTGGTTCAGAAGGATTGTGCAAGGTCTTTCAGTCTGACTTGTGTGAATGTTACTGGAAATCAGAATTGTTTCTACAGACTTAACAGTTAAGAGTCTGTGCCTTCTCTTAAAATTAACAAAGCTCTTGAATATATAAATAACACTCCCTTCTTTAATAGTTTACAAAGTATGAAAATACGTGTAGTCAAATTAGGGGAGTCCATACCTCTAACAAGAAGAGAAGCAGCAATTAATCCCTCAGATAAAACTAGTTAGGCTTGATTTCTGAGGTTGAAATCACATTGCATGTATGTTCCCTGTGTTTTCTGCCTGCTGTAAACATGTGTGTTGCAGCCCTAGTGGACAGAACTTCGGTACACACAGAAAGGTTTGCGTAACTGGCCACGGACAGGAAGGCTCAAAACAGCTGTAGTTTTTTAAGCTGTCAAAATGGCTTCGTTTCTTTGCCTCACTACCTTCTTTCTGCTTAGAAAACAGGAAGCTGTTTGCACTGGCTTACTCTTCTGGAGGGAGCAGAGAGGTTTTACCCCCTCTCCTTTAAAACAGAAGTAAAAATAAAAATGGGCAGGGCTTAATCCCCCAGCAGTGCCAGGCTCCCGAGGGGCGTTCCAGGCACCGCTCGTGTACACGCCTTGGCCTTGTGCCCCCACAATCTTTCTCTGCTTTCTTCAGTTCTTTCAGGCTTCAGCCTGCAGCTTCACAGTGCAGAGCAAGGGATGCTGTGTATTAGCACTCACTACATTTGATGAGCCTCAATCTGAAGTTGCATCATTCAGGCTCGTGAAGACAAATGCTATCAAAGAAAAGGGGATGCAAAGAGCCTCTTGTCTTCTTGACTTTGCCATGACTTTTTTCCCTCCTCTCCATAGCCTCAGAGATAATACTTTTCTGAAGTACGTGGTAGTTAACAGTGAAGTCAGCAAATAGCCCTTCTCTCGTTGTGAAAGGAAATGCTCACAGCTTGAAGAAAAAGAGCATTTTCCTTTCCTCCCTCCCTGTCGCCCCAATCTCATATTATATAAAACCATGGTGCTGCTGTTAGCTGAGACCAGCAAGAATTCCCCTGTTGTCCTGTAGTAGCCAACCACTACAAGCCGTGAGCGATTGAATGTTAGTATTAGAAGTTTTAACCCTTGCCTTCTTCAATGAGCAAGTAACAGTCTGTATATTTTTTTGTAAGCATGGAAAATAAAGGGAATTCTTCTGAGAATAAGTGTATAGACCACTGCGCCAGTCAGTCTCTTCAGAAAAAAACCTGACAAACATGCTTCTGTCTGCAAGAGAGATTCCTGGCATTTGTCACAGTTTGAGCCACAAAGATGTCAAATATTTGCCAACAGTTTCCTCAGAGGGTTTGGAAAGCTACATCCTTTACATTGCAGTCTTGTTTGTTTGTGGTGTATTTTAGCATATGAAATATGTTTGTTGGGAGTCTGAGAGGGGAGGGAACCGACTAGACTCCTAAATATTAAAAGATTAAAAATAATTCTGTTTCTCTTAGACCGCTTAGATCAAACTAATGAAGAACATCTGTAAGTCTCAGTATTGGAAATGGAGTTTTTATGTTGAATTACCATAGCTTGATGTGTCATGTTTTAAACCTGTATTTTCTTTTGGAGCAGCAAGAAGAACTTTCCAGTGGGACATCTGAATATTTTACTGAATCTGCTGAGGACAAGAAGCTTAAGATCAGTCTGAAGGAACAAATAAAGCAAGACATCTTGAAAGAAATGTAGGTCACTCTTCTTTCTAAGGTGTTAAATTATTCATCTGGTAAAATTTAGGTAACTAGAATCCAGCCTGTGGAATAAACCATCAAATAGTACAAACTCCTTTACAAAAGGTTATCTGAAACTATTTAAGAGGCTAATGCTGTGGTGTGGATAAGCACATAAAATGATCATTGTTGTTTAGTATGGCATGAAAAAAGCTGTTGCAACCCACATAGATGTGTTGCACAGGGCTAGGCAGAATCCAAACAGTGTTTTTGCCTTGAATGAAGCTCTGAGCCAAAACAAATCTGTCATGTTTCAATCGAGTGAAAAACACTTTGTTCACGCTAAGAATCTGCAGTGTATCATGATTTTGATCTGGATCTTAATGGATGGGGAGGTTTAGCTGCTCAACTGGCCATTTTAGTGGTCCCCTGCTGTACCAGGATGCCATCCTTACTCGTACAAGTTGCCAGTAGCCCCAAATCTCAGCAATGAGATTAGGGATTTACTGTGAACCCTGGTGATACTTCTGTTACCCACATTGTCTCATCTGCATTGTCTTTAGAAATGAGGTTAGATTTGGAGGGATGCCAGCTCTGCCTATTATGCAAGAGCCTTCTTTCTGACCTGGGAACTGCTCAGCACCAGCAGAGCAGCAGATGGGACCATCCAGAGTAATATCTTTCGGCTCAAAATCTTGTACATAAAGTTCATCTAACAAATCTAAATTCGTAGGTAACAGGCTGCTGGGGAGTGGTTATGGACTGACACTCCATCAGGTCCCTCGTGATCCCATTTTCCTGCAGAATTCCTTTTAGAATATCATCTCTTAAGTCCTTCCTGGATGAAGGGGCTTGATACTAGATGAGTAGTGGTTAACTTTAAAGTAATGCTTTGAAATGTCCTGGGAAAAATTCCAGAGGAACATTCTAAAATAGAGATTAGAAACTCACACAGAGACGCTCACCATGCCTCTCTCTGCTTGCCCTTTCTGTTCTTGAGATATACATGATGGGAATGGTTTAAAATCATTTAGGCACTTATGAAATACTATTTTATCTAGCCAGTTTGGGAAGGAATTCAATCGACTTATGCCGTGTTGACCTTTAACATCTGTAATGAATCCAGTTCTGTCTCTTGGAATAGAATGTGAACTCTTTCATGGCTTAGTCATTAATAAATAGGGTTCCCCAAGTGCAGTGGAAAATCAGATGGATAACACTTGATATTATCCACACTAGACAAACATTACTGCTTGTCAGGATGATATAGAGGGGTTTTTTTTGCCACATTCAGGAAGAGTGTAGCCCTGGTTGTGTTTCAGAGCCTGTAAGAAGGCCAGACTGAGGCAGTGGAGGCTTTTTTAATTTAAAAATAAAATTCCTTTTTGTTGCAGTGTGAAAAGGACAAAAACAAGAAAAAGTAGCACGAGCAAACCTCAAATCAGCAAGGACTCCAAGGAAGTGTATCTTGGCTCGGTGGACTTGCAGACAGAGAACAGAAACAACGACTGTCAAACTCCCCAATCTGAAGGGAAATGTAGGAGCACGGGACTGCTAAAGGACTGCATAAATACAGCTGAGAGCAGCTTGGAGCTTCCTGTTTTAGAGCTGGAAAATTATGTTAATCAGAGACAGCCAGATGATGTTAGCAGCCAGCAAAAACCTCACTCTCTGCAGCGGTTGAAGTCGAGTCTTCTAAGTGAGAACCCTCCTTGTAGCTCTGAGTCAGCACTGCTAGGTCCAAAACAAAGTCAGAAAGTGACCAAAACACAGGCTCAACCAAAGAGCTGTGGTTCAGAAGAACATTTCAAAACAGTATCCTCTGAAGGGACTTCTTTAATTCCTGGGAGGACAGCAATAAGTCAACGTGATGATGATTATTCAGGTCCATTCCTGGAGAAGATAACCTCACTTAATTCTAAACAAGACATGACAAAGACTGAGCCTGATGAAGAGTCATTAGCTTTCAGAAGAAATCTCCCTCGGCCTCTTTCTATGAGCAACAACATAGTGCAGAGAAGCCCAAGTGAGCCAAGCACCACCACTGAAGGATTGCCTGGGATACCATCATCTTGTTTAGAACTGCAGCCTGTGTCTTCAGAGAAGCTTGTCCAGAAAAGAAAAAAAGATGTTGAAAATGGTCTTGGGAAGTTAAAACTGCGAAGGCTTAAGAAGTCAAAGTCTGAGATAATACCTTGATGGCATAGCTGGACAGCCAAAGTCATGTTTGGAAAGTGTGTGCAAAAAGTAGGAAGCGATTCAAAATAATACAATATACAAAGGCAAAAGTAGGTAAACATTTTAAAGCTAGTTTAGTTAAATAAGTACCTTGGAACTGTAATGAAGAGAATTGTGTGAAGTTGTTAGGAATTATACATGACTAGAGATATGAACCAGTGCAGTATTTGTAGCAAGAAAAATCTCTTCTAAATTATATTTACAAAGCAACATTTTAGACCTATGTATATCTTAGTGGTGTTTAGAAGCCATATCAGCTGATGACAGCAAAAGTGAAACCTACTTTTGTGATCTGTTAGCAGCTGCACTTATTCAGTCTTTTGCTTTTGTTTCTCCACTCATAGTTTATTTTAGTAAAAATTAATCCTTTGTCTGTGAAGAAGTTCATGGTTTATTCACATGATCTTTACAACAGCAAGGCAAATTGAGGTTAACTCAAATAATCTTTAAGCATCATGTAACGTTGCAGATAATTTAAGGCCCACCTTTTCAGTGAGGTTTCACAATCACTGTGGTTTTGATACAAACATTTCTTTCCAACCCGAGTTGTGGGTACAAGTGACATCCAGCCTTTGGGAAAATGAAGTTTGGTTTCAGCTGTGCAGTCACCTGAGTGTCTGATTCTCAGTTTCCCAGTTGCTGTTGGGAAAAGTTCATACCTAAACGTGCACACACATCTTCACACACTCATGTTCCAAAATCAGGCCTTGTCTGTGTGCAAGGATCACACACTGGTTTTGTGGCTAAGCGATTCCTGAGGTATGTGTCATGTTTAGACAGAGGTGATTTTTAATTGCATAGGGCTTTTTTATACTGCTTTTGTAACCCAGATCCTAATGAGCTACGGAAATGCAACTTTTAATTTCATGCTTATCTCTTTTTAAATGATCAAAATAAAATGGCAAGCAATTTTCTTCTGTTGTTCTGTTGAAATCAATGTGTCTGCAGACATTTCATGTGGAGCACTGTGAAAGTTCTTCCTGACATGCTTATGACTGTGGATTCCTCCTTTAGCTTAAGAAGAATATTCACAGCCATAAGCACTGGAGTTGGTAGTCTCATACAGGTCCTTAAAGGAGTTAGCAACTCAGCAGTTGACAGCAACACTGTCAATTGAACAGCATCTTTCTCTGCCATGAATAATTTCTGCCTTTGCTAGAAAAGATTCTGCGTGCCTGCTAGAAGACATTTTCTCTTTTTTCTTTCAGCCTGTTTGTGTGACATTTCTCACAGTGCTTTGCAATCAGGTTGCTAATGCTCTGCAAAAATAAAAAGGCTCTGCAAAAAAGGTCTTGCTTAGTAACAGCAAAAACGAAGCTGCAAATGAACCTGGGCTTGGAGGAAGAATAGCCTGAGGTATGTTTACTGTTGTGTTTTGAATGGACTCGAGATACTGGGCCAGGCAGGGAGGGAAAAGCACCTTTTTGATGGACCTAAAAGAGGCATAAGGATGTTTAATTAAGTATTTATCAGAAAAAATAAGGGTAATTGAAGTAGAATAATTTGACAGTTTATATTAAAGTGGATTTTCCTGTTGGCTTCTTTAAATTCTTCCAGTGACTAAACTGCTAGAAAACACTACAACATGTATCCTAGACTGCAGTCTTAAATTTCCTTGATTTCTGCTTCGCTTTTCCTTGGACCTTTGTGCTGATGCTCTTGGCTGTAACAGACACCTATGGGTGAGGTTTAGATGGTTATACAGTAACAGACACGTGTTGGGTTTATCAGATCACTTCAGTTACTTTTTGTTCTGGTTAGGAAAAAGACTTTACCTCTTGCTTTTGCAAACTGGAAACACTCTGAGTGTGTGAAAATAACTGATCTGTGAAAACTGTGGACGGTCTTGAGCAAGTACCCCAAAGTATTACTGCTAATAGTTTTGGATTCTGGAGCTTCCCTTCTCACCTCTCTCCTCTCCCAGTTTGTTTAACTCAAGTATTAGAAACTAGAGGGCAACTGCATCCTGTTTCTGTCATCAAATGCTGTTATTATATGTAGTGCAACCTGACAACTTAGTTTTAACTGAATAACATACCTGCACACATCTCAACGAAGGAATGTCATACATTTATAGGGACTTGGGTAGATTAAACCGTTGTCTCAGTAGCTCAGAACCCTTGATTTTTCCTTTAGGATATTTTGTTGTGTTAGTTAAAATGCTTCTTCCATCCCCTGACTGACAGCACAGAGACAGCCTCCTTTTGAAATGGGGTTTGTGGAGCAATCAGGAATGTGAGGCTGGATCAGTTAAAGGTGCTGGAGCCGACAGACTCAGAGCAAATCCAAGTGGGCTTTCTCAAAAGTGCAGAGTTTGCATCATTTGTCCTGCAATGACTGACCTGTTACGTTCCTGGGCAATTTCTAGCTGTGTATTGAGAGCTTAGTTACTTGTAAAAGTTGTCTCTCAGGACTGCAGTTATTCAGAGAGAAAGTTTTGGATTCCTGATCACTTCTGGATGGTAGATGGTGTCACTGCTCAAACCTGTTCTTTCTTTTGTCCATGCAGCAGGGCTATAGTAACAGTTTCTCTTTTGCAGACCTCAGGGGTACTCTCTGTGATGCTGAGATGCCCAAGCTCTGTTGTTGCCATATGTTTCTCTCATCTCTGTGCTTTAAAGCTCAAGGTTGTCTTCTCAGTCTTTATGTTTTTATCAACCGTGCACCTGCACCCAGCTGACTGGCAGAGATATGGACTGACATGCTCTTGAACCACAAGCATGATTTCCTAAATCAGGTTTATGGGGGGGAAAAAAAAAGAAGCAGCTGGAAACAGCTACAGTGAAATTAGCAGTTTGGAAGCTTTGGCTGTGGCTTTCCATTACCATGTTCCTTCTGAGCAGCATTAGCATACCTTTCTGTTAAAAGTAATAAATATGTAAGGCTGCATTCTGAAACTGCTATTGAAGCACAGAAACAATCTCTTTGGTTCATTTCCTTCCTTTTGTGTTTGTTTATTGTGTGATTTTTGTTTTACTTCTCAGAGCTTCTTTGAACTCCTCTGAAATATCTGTAGATCTGAGACTGACTGAAGCCCACAAAGCAGCACTCACATAGGAAAATACGTGTTTGTCTTAAAGAGAAATAACTGTGTCTTCCAAACCAGCTTGGGGGAGGGTTATTTTAATGAATTATCTGGTTCATTTGGTCTGTGCTGTTTGCTGATAGTGAAACAGTCCTTTCCTACCCAAACACTTTAATGTGTGCAGGCTATCGTTGCCATCATTCTTTAACTCCAAGTGGTGAAAAACAGTTGTTTAGTGAACTTTTGTGTTTAACTCACATCAAAAGCTAGACCAGCCTTTTATGTATTTATTTATAAAGAGGAAGCAGGCCAATGTAAAATCTCCTTTGCCCAGAGCTGGTCAGTAGGAAGGTGTTAACTATTGCAAGAGATGTTTTGAGTAATCAGCACTGTGCAGGTTGTAATGTTGCCGTGCAGGTTGTGATGTTGCCTGCCAGGTTGTGCTTTTGCACACCAGGGGCTGGAGCACACGGAAGCCTCTTATTACAGGTGTGTAGCTGCATGTCTGTGTTATACTTAACTTGAAGAATGTCAAGAGCACCTGTTTCTAACAAAAAAAAAAGAGAACACTTTAACAACTAAAGCTTCCCTGGCTACAGAACCTTACGACCAGGCGAGATGTTAAGGAGCCTTCTGATGGTGTTTGTTTCTCTTGCCGCCCTGCATGCCTTCTAGTGGGTATTTTAATGCCACCATTTCATTGACTTGTGAGTGGAAAATGGGTCCTTTTTTTTAAGGAAAAAGATGGAGAAAATACTTGCTTTTGGTTGCAGTTGGAATAAGAAAGATGTAAAGCATAGTTAGACTGTCCCAGGTTGCATGGGATGAGTAGTTGTCTCCTTGCCTGTATCAGTAGCTAATAGAAGGTTTCCTACTGTATTAAAACACCCTCATGCAGACTTGAGCAGAGGGAATAGTATCAAGGACTGCTAGCCAGCAGTGGGAAGTGTGGGCTGGCCTCAGAAATTAGCTTTAATAACAGGCACTCCTCACTTCTTTGCTTTCTGCCTTTTTCTTTAATAAGCATTAACTGGCATCCAAAACCCAACGTGAAGGTGAAGGTGTGGGCTGGGGGAACAGCAGCACCCTGAGCCTTTCATCAAAGGGATATCAAAGGGTTCTGCAGCTGGGAGGGATATGAATATATGAATATATGAATATGTATATTCTGACAGTCAGGGCAGCACCAAGGGTAAGCAGTTTCTTCAAGGTAAAGCAACCTGCTTAAGGATCTCATAGTGCAAATTCATCAACTCGTGTGCGTGGTTTTGAACACAGTTCTCCCACCTTGTGCACACTTTTCCCCCGATAGTTCAAATGGAAGCTGGCAGTGCCTGACCTTGTCCTTCCCACGGTGGCAATAAGGTGACATTTTTAGATGGGCACTGTTTGTTTGTTTGGTGTCGGCTTATGCTGAGAAATCTTTGGAGTTGTGAAAATGATGTAGTGTCACGGGGCATTCCAGCTGTAACCTGGAGATTGGCCAGGGAATTAACCTTCACCCTCCTACCTCCTTTCCTAGCCCTTTCAATTATTCCAGAGCTGGGAAGTGTTTCCTGTGAGAGCTGACAGTGCACCTCTTTTGAATGAGAATGTCACTGATCTGCTCCCATTCTGTCAAAGATCTTTTTGTGTAGCTGAGCCTGAGGAATTGGCAACCGTGATCCATAACTGCTTCATTAGCAGAAGTCGTCTTCTTTTTGATTTATGGATCAGATCTTTAAAGTGAAGTGTGTGGAGCTGTAATTCTAGAGATGGACATGCCCCTTTTGAATATTAATATGCTCTCATAGTGCTAGAATGAAAAGAATAGAGGTTTCTTTCTCCACTCTGTAGAAAAAAACCTGGTTGAAACAATTGACACATCACAGAGAAGGAGCTCACTGGAAGATGTGGGGAGAGGACTGGTGCCCTGTTTGCAGGCCTTCTCCTCCTTGCCCCTAGAAACTGGGATTAGTCAGCAAGCTGACTGGGTTTTCCCTCTTCTGGCTACAGCAGCTAACCTTTAAAAGCAAACTCTGTGTGCAATGGGGATGGCTGCTGGGGCCAACGCTGCAAAGAGGAAGCTGACATTCTTAAATATATTCTTGCTGCATTTGGAAAGGGGAGGGGGAGCTTATGCAATCACTTCCATCTTCTGGGGAGGAAAACGCTGAATGTGGTACTTCCCGTGTCAGAACTTCTTATCTTTGCATCCACTAACAAAAACATGAAGCCTCTGCCTTGTGACTCGTTCCCGAGGGACTCTGCAAGTGGCAAGGCCAGCTTCAGCCTGATGGTAGAATGGCTTAGATAAGAAGCCAGATAAGAAGCTGACTCGTGCAGTCTTCAAGGAGTAGCGAGAGCATAACCTTGTACATTTTCTAGCTGATTACTAATGCTAACTCTTGCCGTGCAGCTGTGAGAGTTGGTGTAAGAACAGGTGCCCTTTCTGTGGAAAGGAAAAGAGCTTCATCAGCGAAATGGCTGAAGATACCATCCCTGTGTTTAGGCCCTACTCTGGTTTGTGCTGCACGCCAGCTAGGCCGCCAACACACACCCGCTAGCTGGCTCTCATCTGCTCCTGTAGCAAGGCAGAAGTAGCTGTTCCCAAGGCTGCCTCTGCCCCGTGACATGGCTCTGTCGGCATGAGGCTGACGTAAGGTGCCCCATCAGCGCCTTCTCGGTAGTTACCTCTCCATCACACGGGCCCTTTCCACGCGGAGCCGCGGCACCTTTGATGTGGGTTCAGCTCGAGTTGAACCAGACCCGGCTTCGACACGTTCAATTAGCTGTAGGTAGAGCAAGGCTGAGGGTGCTAAGGGGAGTCATTTTACTGCTTTTTAAAGCTCCCATGTTTAAATGGCAGCTCACATTTTCCTGCTCCTCAATGAGAAAGAAGCCAAAGAACAAACACACACCAGCAGCAGGAAACTTCTCCTGACTAAACAGAACATATCTTCCCCAAGCAGTGACCTGGCAGAAGTATGATTTCCACAAAAATAAATGTACCTTGGTATTGGAATGGGAAAAGCCTTAGAAACATGAAGGTTGTTTCTTTTCATGCCAATAGAAAACACTTCTGGGCTTTGGCCGACTCGTTTGTGTTGAATTTACAAGTTTTGAAGCTACCCCTGAGCTCTGAGCATGTAATTTAAAAATAGCATTATAGCACATGCAGAGAGTTCTCTTCCCCTTCCCTGCACAACTAGCACAGCTCTAATTTGATAACAGCACGAGGCAGCAAGGAAATGAGTTCTATGGGAAAAAGAGGTGGTGCACAGCCAAACTCTGCCGTACCGACACAGTCCATGCAGTGCTTTGTGGCACAGGAAAGGCTGGAAATAAAGGAATACTGCACTGCAGGCTTCCACAAGTGTCAAAGCTTGAGAAACCCAGGCTGTGCTCTGCCCTGAGTCTGCAGAGATCTAACGAGCTTTGTCACTATATGAAATGATTAAGTCTGTAATTAGAGTTGGCCTCAGTAGGTTTTGAAGGAGCCTGTCAAATATGTGGTTCCAAGCCTAGCCAAAGCCTTTCTTTTTTCTTTTGTGCTGAAGAGAAGGCTGGTTCAGAGTCATTCCTACAAATTCAGGTAGAAATGTTTCAGAAGAGGTAGTTGGTTTCTGCATTATTGAGTTTGAGCAGTAGACATGGGGAAGATGGTGAATTCATCAAGCACTATGGCCAAGCCTTCAGCTCACGGCCTGCTTCACCCTGCTGAGGTGGCTGGAAGATTCTGGTATCTTTAGGTGGCTCTTTCAGACAGACCCTGATTGCTTTATTGCAGATTGGAGAAGTCAGGGAATAACAAAAGAGAATAAACCCTCCTGGGATTTATTTGACGAGGAATTATTGAAGTGGTCAGATGAAGCTAATCTTGCTGACTTCCCATTCAGCAGGCAGTAAACTGATGATTCTCCAGTACTTCAGTTACACGGCACGTGATTGTGAAGAGCAAGAGCAGTCCCCCTTTCACGGCCCTGTAGCGCCAAGTTAGAGATCACCTTCTGAAACGAGCTTGAAAGAAAAAAGTAACACTAAAGAGACTTTATCAGGTTTTTTTAGACAGCTGTAATGAAGGTACACAACAGTATGTCTTGCTCTCAGATTTTTGAAGTGTTCATTGTACTGATATCACAGCAATTCTTGTATAAAACATCTGGATTTACCACAAAGAAAACAGGGATGAAAAGGCCTAACATTGCAGTGGGATGGTTTAAGCTGAAGTACAAGCTGCAGCCTGACCCTACCTTATATTATTTTTCATTTGAGTGGGTTACATGCTGGTAATTGTTCCTTCAGATTTGTATTACTGCCTCACCACAACACATGTGCAGCTTCCTCGGGAAAATAAGAGCCAAGGATGGGACAGCTGCTCCTGACCTGCACACACAGCCCCTGGGAGTTGGGAGGGGAGCGTGACTAGCCCTGTGTTGAATATGCAAAGAGTTCATTTTGTGCTTTACAAAGCACTTTTTGCTCCTTAGAAATCAGGATCAGCTGTGGATCCTTTCCCATCCAGCTCAGCACTTGGTACCTTGCCTACCTCTGCTCCTGATTTGGTTACTATCTGGTGGTAGCTCATTGGCTCACACAACAATAAACTTGCACAATTCCAGTCCCATCCTCCTCCTCCTCTTAGAAGCACAGGGAGGAGGTACAAAAGACATTGAGAACGAGGGACCTGCTGCTTTCCTACTCCTTGGGGCTGACTGGGAGCCAGAGGGGAACATGTAATCCTCCAACAAAAACAGGGGCAGGGCTTGGACAGGTAAAGCAGCCCCTGCCCCTGCTGTCCCCCAGCTGCCTGGTGGGGGTGAGCCTCCCCTCTCAATAATCTCCACGCTCTGTTCTGTTTTCATACAAAAAATTTAATAAATATTACTTTTCAAGATTTATTGCCAGGAACAACACATCAAAGATGCATTTTCATATAACACTAATATCACAATACAAGGTATCTTCAGGATCTCGATGGTTAACCACCGAGATTACTATGTTTATAAGCCTTTTGATCTTAAAACGTCGTAATAGCACTTTGATTTCCTCACTTGTTAAGGCGGGCAGTGTAATCTATGGCAAACCTACACAGTGATCTTACTGGACATTCTACTGTTTCAAGTATTCAATGACTAGCTTATTAGAATACTCCCTAAATGCAGTAGATTACAAAAAAAAAAAAAAAGTCAAATCTACAAGTGGTTCAGTATTACATATTCATGGTGAGAAAAAAAAATAATTAGAATTTACAAAAGAAGATTGTTGTGTCTCCAACTCCACACGCTAATGGGATAGTTTCATTACATGCAACCACTCACATTTCAGCTACGGAAAGAGCGAGCTCAGTTTTGTTCCCTTAAACTGCTTCTTAGCAGATTTATCTGCCTGTCACTCTTCTTTTTGGTTTTTTTTTTTTTCATGTCTAAAGCAGCAAAAAAAAAAAAAAAAG